>CM050169.1:103604276-103685828 GCA_027410445.1 Discoglossus pictus
AATAACTTAGAAAACAAATAATGGTGCATACAAGATGACATCAAGCCTATTTACTTCTTTATCAATACATCTTTATAATGAAAGGATCATTCTGAATATGTTTAGTCCAGAGTTAAGATTTTATGAGGAGGGTTTGACAGTGTTATTGTCATTTGTGTGTATATATATATATTCTCAGATCCAGTGTGCAGCCCAACAATATTTCAAGCTCATGAACAGCTCCAAGACAACTTATTTCACATCTCTAACACAAGAAGATCTCTCCAGGATCCCCCCGTCTTACCTTCTATATGCACCGTAAGTAATTAAACTTTTACTAATTAGAGTAATGCAGACCTGGGGCCTCATTCTATTATCGGCCGCAGCCGTTGCGGGGCCGCAAGGACCGGCCGCAAGCTATTCGGCTATTCTATTCCCTTACGGCCGGGGATTCCGGCAGGCTTGCGGCCGGTGCCTTGCTATCTCTTGCGGCCGCTCGCGCCGGAGGAAAGCCTTTGATCTTAAACGGCCGCAAGAGATTTGCAATTCAATTGCTCCGGGAAACCTCTCTGCAAGGCTAAAAGCGAGCCGCAGTTACTTGCAGGAAAAAGGTCTCGCTAGCACCAATTAAGCACATAAAATAGCTCAAATAAAGCCATCCTGCACTTTGAGAAGACTATAAAGGGATTTTAGGTGTTAGAAAAAATAGCACATAATTATCCTGTACTCAAATCCGTAAAATATTTAATTTTTAATATCCGTAAAATATCCATGTAAAAAGTCCAGAGTGCTTGGAGCACTTCAGACACGCCCACGCCGCAGCCGGAAAATAAACAGTTAATTTGAACTCGGGTTTGGGCAGATGTGCAAGCTTGAGAGTGGGTTCCTTTTAATCCTCATGTCCCCCAATATGATCCCTAGCATTTACAGAGCTGTACAGTGCAGGCTTGAATTTATTTTTGAGTTTTTATATTTCACAGATTACGGCCGGTTCCAAGATATGCGGCCGGCCGTAAAAGGAGATCCTTGCGGGGCCGTATAATAGAATCGCGAGTTAACTGAACCCTCGCAAGGAATCGCAGCCTTACGGCCGATTTACGGCCGATAATAGAATGAGGCCCTTACTATTTACCTTCAATGGACATCTGTGTTGTGATGGTCTGCACTCTCTTCCTTGCAGACCCCTAGAAGTCTTACAGCTGTTCCCAGAACCCCTATGTCCCTTCGTTCTAGTGCATCTAGGACAGGCCAATATAAAGCTCCTTGCAAGAAGCTCCAGTCGCCGCACTGACCTCCTCGGCTATATCAAGAGCTGCCTGGTCAGTATTAATGGCTATAGTAGCCAGAGCTCTATGTAATGTAAAGTACTAACTGGCCTACTGTAACTGAAGGAAAACTGCACTTGTTTGTGAAGAATGTAACAAACTAACAACATTAGTCATGAGCATTAAATCAGTTTTAGAGAAAAGCAGACTTTGGTTATGCTTAGAAGAAACATTTCTCAATAACCCTTTTTCACTGTTTTATCACCTTACTAATTGCACTTTATATGGCACGATAGTGCAATATTTCACTGCAGCGCCTTGCTGCAGCACTTTTAGCACTCAGCACCTTCACTTTTGCACCAGTCACTTTTTACTGGTACATATATATTTTTGTTTTAGTCACTCTCTATATGGTCTGCACCAATGCTTTTATGTCTTTATAATATATGCTGATTATTTTTTAAATCAATAGAGATTTTTGTTATATTCCAATAGTAGGTCCGACTGTGTCTCTCTTTATTTTTATATACAAGGGTTTTCAAATTATTTAATAAAAGTTATATTTTAAATGTTTTTGTCCATTCAATTGAGATCAGGACAGTGTGTGCCCCAGTACAAATGTGATCTGTTCTATCCTCCTCTTTTCCATTACAGTAAATACATATTATATCTGTGTTCACATTTGAATGTCTAAGTTAAAAACCCTGTTTCATGCTCAGAATTCTGAGAAACAGTTATTACACTGCATTCTGGGAAGCTGAGCTGGGACATGCAAATGAGCCCACAAATGCCTCGCTCTTCAATCCATAGCCCATTTTAAAAATGGCTTCCTTTAAGCTTATGCCTGCTGTGTTACACAGCTTTTATGCAAAGCCAAGGTTGGATGATACACAAGCTGGGAATCCTATCCACGTACAGCTGTTTGTGTTTGAAGCTTACTGGCTATCATCAGCGTGGGGCGGGATCCGAGCTTGTGTTGTGGACATTATGAGGAGGTAGTTCACCACAACAATCATTTAATATATGGTGGGCAAAAGAGTGATAGAAGCCCTCCACCGTACAGTAGTACAGTAAATAAAAAGTACATCTGTGTTCACATTTGAATGTCTAAAACAAGATAAAAAACCTGCTTCCAGCTCAGAATTCTGAGAAAAACAGTTATTACACTGCACACTGTTTTTCTCAGAATTCTGAGCTGGAAGCAGGTTTTTTAACTTTTAGTCATTCAAATGTGAACACAGATGTACTATTTATTTACTGTACTACTGTACGGTGAAGGGCTTTGTAACGGCTACCCCGGAAGTGAGAGGGTATCAGCCGTTGGAGACGTCCTTTTCCCTGGCAAGCTGCTGTGTAAAAGTGAAGTTGGTATCAACCATCAGAGAAAAACTTTAATAACTGAACTCAGCATGAGAGTTACATATCATCAAAAACATTCCAAACAGTTAAAGGGCCAGTGTAGTAATAAATGTTCCCAGGCAAAGGTAAGGTTCTGTTACACTGCTCCCCCTTTGTGGAACACTCCGGCAGACCCGGATTGATCCTTTTCGGGTCAACTTGGGGCTGTCCGGTCTGCTGTTAAGGTAAAAGTTCTGTTTGCCTGGACAGTCCGTCTGCGTTCGCATTGAACCGGCCAGGGCGATATTGAATGGAAAAGTTATACGGTTGTAGGGCCGAGCTCTATCTCAGTAATCGTCCATTGTCCCCAGCCACTCGGTTCAGCCATACTAGGGGGTTGTGGTCTGTGATCAGGGTGAATTCCTGACCGTAAAGGTATGGGGTGAGCTTCTCTAGAGCCCAGACCAGGGCTAGACACTCTTTTTCCACTTGTCGGATGGCTCTATAACTCCTAGTTTTAACATCTCCTGAATCACTTTTCTCATCTCTTCTTTTACGGCTTCGGGGATTCTATAGGGATTCTGTCTGAGAGGAGTTTGTCCTGGGGTTTCGACATAATGGGTCGCTAAGGGTGTGTAACCGGGCTCCTGGGAAAACGTCAATCCTTTCTTAGCTAGTAATTGTTGGAGTTGCTCCCTTTCTGTGGGAGTTAATCGCTCCCCTAGCTGCACTGTATTAAGCCGAGTTTTAGGCTCGGCATCGGCTAACAGATCTGGGATGGGGAGGTTTTCAGGGTCTTCAGTGGCCGGGATACATATGGCTGCTATATCTTCGGGCCTTTCCTGGTACTCTTTTAATAAGTTTATATGAAAGGACTTCTGTATCCTTTCGTCCTTGCTACTGGCAATTACATAGGTGGTGTCACAGACCTGTGCCACCACCTTGTAAGGGCCCTGCCAGGAGATCTGTAGTGTATTTCCTTTAACAGGTCTAAGCACCAGGACTTTCTGACCTACTTGGAACGTTCTCAGCCTAGCGTCCCAATCGTACTAATGTTTTTGACGGCCTTGTGCCGCCTCCCAGTCTCTGTATTCCGCTGCAAAGGTCCGTAGCAATTTCTTTAGGGTACCATTAAAGCGTTCACAGAGACCGTTAGTTTGAGGATGGTATGGTGAACTAGGCAGGGTTTTGACACCGCAGACCTTCCATAGCTGCTGAGTTAGGTCTGCAGTGGACTGGGTTCCTCGGTCAGATAGGATATCCTGAGGAAATCCCACTCTGGTGAATATCCCGACCAGCGCACTGGCGACAGTGTCAGCCTGGATATTCGTCAGAGCGACGGCTTCTGGGTAGCGAGTAGCATAGTCCACTACTGTAAGAATATACTTCTTACCCGAAGGGCTTTGGTTAGGTAGGGCTCCTACGAGGTCGACTGCCAACCTGCTAAATGGTTCCTCGATCACGGGCATAGGGGACAGTCAGGCTTTAGGGTGATCCCCCCTCTTTCCTACTCGTTGGCATACATCACAAGTGCTGCAGTAACGCCGCACATCCCTCGAGATCCCTGGCCAAAAGAAGATCTGGGTGATCCTGTAGGTTGTGCGGTTACCCCCTAGAAGTTCCAACCGGTACTTTCTGGGTACTACGAGTTGGCGCTTCTGCAAAGGGACACAGCCTCTCTTTCTGCCTTCGGTCAATCTATATAACCTGTCCCCCTCCCATATAAAACGTTCCCGCTCATCCCCTCTACTGTCGGCTAATTCTCTGTACTTTTGGAGGGTGGGGTCCTTTCTAGTTCCCTCCCAAACTCTTCGGGGGTGTCCCACGCTATGGGTCTCTCTGTGGCGTTAGTGCTAAGTGTCTGCTTGTGGTTTACCTGGGTCTCCCGACCTGTTGTAGGATCGTCCTCGGTAGGGGTCTGTGAGCGGGAGGTCACGGGACAGGCAGCAGCAGTCGTGGGTAAAAAAACTGAGGCTAGAGGGCCAATGTCGTTGCCCAGCGGTGGGTAAGCAAAAAACAGCCCCCCCTGCGACACGAATAGCAACGGTACGATTAGATACATGTTCTGGTTTCACGAGATGTTTCTGCACCAAAGTGATGGTAGCGCCAGTGTCTCTTAAGCCTTGTGCTATCTGTCCATTTACACGCACCTCTTGGCGGTGATGCTGGCGGTTATCCGGGGAGGTAGCCTGTACGGGGTTGGCCTCATACAAGATTCCCAAACACTCCTCAGGGCTCCCTTTGATTTCCAGGCAGTGAGCAGCAGAGGGACGTGATGGTGGGGTCTCTGTGTGGGGTGTTGTGCGCCTCCATTCGTTATTGGCTGATCTCAAAGGGCAATAACGGGCAATATGCCCTGTGTTGCTGGAGTGATGACATGTCACTTTGTAAGATTCCTGGGGCTGGTTGTAAGACCCCTGAGGGCATGGAGGTCCTGGGGGTACTGGAGCCCGAAATTCTGTGCGTGCAGCGTAGGTTGGGGTGCATGCCTCTGTTCTAGGTGCTGGGCGTGTGGTACCTTGGCTCACCTTCCTTGTTTCTGCGTATTCCTCTGCTAGTCACGCTGCCTCAGTTAAGTTGGCAGGGTGGCGATCTCTCACCCAGTCCTGTATATCCGCAGCCAGATCTTGAAAGAAATGTTCCATCAAGAACACAGGTAACACTTCTTCTCCGGTGTTGGCATTGCACCCTCGCACCCAATGTGATGCCACCCTTTGTATTGTGTTTGCCCATTCCATGTGGGAGTCCACAGCCTTCTTCTTGGACTCCCGGAAGCGACGGCGGTATGCTTCTGGGGTTATGGCATATCGGGTTAGCAGTGCCTTTTTAACTTGCTGATATTGTAAAATATCCTCTGGAGCAAGAGCCCGAAAGGCTTCATTGGCTTTGCCTGACAATTTCCCAGACAAAATAGTGACCCATTGGTCTGGTGGTACCTGGTGTAGTGAGCACTGCCTCTCGAAGTCAGCCAAATATCCATCTATTTCCTCCTCACTTTCTACAAAAGCTTTAAATGCAGTGAACGGTATTTTCTTTACTGTAGCAGTGGGTGGGGGGCTAGGAACGGCCTGTGTAATGGGCTGTCTAGCTCTTACCAGTTCCGTTTCTTGTCTCCTCTTAGTTTCTATCTCCTCCCTTTTTTCCCGGAGCAGCTGATTTATTAGTTCCACGGACGTTTCTGGATACAAGGATAATCTCAGCTGTACAATAGCAGTAATTACATCGTCCTCGCTGACAGATGTAAGAGGCTCCGTTACTTCCATGGATCTATCCATTTCGTCCAGCTCCAGCAGGTCAGCTATCAGCTCCCTCCGTGGCCGGTTACTGGCACTCCTACCACGACTCTCTAATAAATCTTTTAGTGTGGGTCTTTTCAGCTTGGCATATTGAGACTCCATTCAGCACTTGCTCTCTGGATAAAAGGACCATCCCACCCCTGCCAACCAAATGTAATGGCTACACCGGTAGTGAGAGGGTATCAGCCGTTGGAGACGTCCTTTTCCCTGGCAAACTGCTGTGTAAAAGTGAAGTTGGTATCAACCATCAGAGAAAAACTTTAATAACTGAACTCAGCATGACAGTTACATATCATCAAAAACATTCCAAACAGTTAAAGGGCCAGTGTAGTAATAAATGTTCAGAGGCAAAGGTAAGGTTCTGTTTAGATTTTTTTACTTGTTTTAGACATCCAAATGTGAACACAGGTGTACTATTTATATACTGCTTAGATAAATTCCAAATAATTAGGGTATTTTTTATGAGCCTTAATATTGTTGCAAAATAAATTTGCACAGGGACAAAAACATATTTTTTATGGAGAGCCAAATGCTTGCAATGTTTAAAAATGTGCTATTTTAAATTAAATATGTTTAGCCTATCTATACATTACTGGGTTAGATTTATTTACCTATATTTTATGGTCTTCCAGAACATGACCCAGATGCTGGAACTGACAGAGGACATGGCCCAGTCACTGGGCAGCTTGGTCTGTGTGTTTGGCTCCCAGGAGATCTCCAATCTTTCCAGTTCAGTGTTTCTATCCATACTGGAACAGCTCAAGAACTGCGGGAGGTTTGATGGTCCTCTAAAAATGGCCGTGAGACAGCAGATACTTCTGGCGTTCAAGTAAGATCATCAAAAGCTTTCCAGATGAGCATTATATGTAGACTTTGATAAATATACATCTTAATCAATAAAGAGAAGCATTTTGGAACAAGAAAGAACAAGTTAGGTCACCATCTTGTAGGACCAATTAAGAATGTAGAGGAAACTTGGTGAAATACTCCTATTTATTGTTTTGTTTAATATTCAACATACCTTCCATGTTTAGGACCCTGACTTTTGTCATGTATGGTTTTGACACTCATAGTAATGAGGAAACTTGATGAATACTCTAAGGTTAGGCTTTGTGGTATGATCCCCAGACGTTTCAAGTTTAGGACCTTGGCCTTTGACACTTATGGCTTTTGACACCTGTAGTAATGAGGAAGCTCCAAAATGAGCACAGAAGATGCTAATTAGACTTTTTGATTGATTGTACATTTTTCTCTTTTGCTTGGGCATTAGCACAACTGAGGCAAGCTAAGCTTATTATGAGATGTCCTTAAGAAATAATGGAAGACAAAATTGTCTAATCTGGCAACAAATATCTATAAAACTTTCATTAGGTATGTCAATGAAAAGATGAAAGCAAAATGAGAGATAATAGGCTTAAGAACAGGAACTTGTTGGTTTAATAAATAGAAATTGACTAAAAGAAGATGATGCCCAGTTGAGGAAGATAATGTCTAAATCACTACATCAGCTTTGATTTTTTACTGCTAGGCTGGGGATAGTGGGTACAGTGGGGGAAAAAAGTATTTAATCCCCTGCTGAGTTTGTCTACTGACAAAGAAATGATCAGTCTATAGTTTTAATGGTAGGTGTATTTTAACAGTGAGCGACAGAATAAATTAAAAACAAGAAAGATGCATGACAAAAAAGTTATAAATTGATTTGCAGGTCAGTGACGGAAATAAGTATTTGATCCCCTACCGATAAGCAAGATTTCTGGCTTCCAGGTATCTTTTATACAGTACAGGTAACGAGCTGAGATTAGGAGCACTCTCTCGCAGTTTGTTACCTGTATAAAAAACACCTGTCCACAAAAGCAATCAATCAATCAGATTCCAAATTCTACACCATGGCCAAGACCAAAGAGCTGTCCAAGGATGTCAGGGATAAGATTGTAGACCGACACAAGGATGGAATGGGCTACAAGACCATCGCCAAGCAGCTTGGTGAGAAGGTGACAACAGTTGGTGCGATTATTCGCAAATGGAATAAAACACAAAATAACTGCCAGTCTCCCTTGTCTGACGCTCCATGCAAGATTTCACTGCGTGGTGTTTTAATGATCATGGGAGTTGAGGAATCAACCCAGAACGACACAGGAGGATCTTGTTAATGATCTCAAGGCAGCTGGGGCCATAGTCACCAAGAAAACAATTGGTAACACACTATGCCGTGAAGGACTGAAATCCTACAGCGCCGCAAGGTCCCCCTGCACAAGAAAGCACATGTACAGCTCGTCTGAAGATTACCAATGAACATCTGAATGATTCAGAGGAGAACTGGGTGAAAGTGTTGTGGTCAGATGAGACCAAAATCAAGTTCTTTGGCATCAACTCAACTCACCGTGTTTGGAGGAGGAGGAATGCTGCCTACGACCCCAAGAACACCATCCCCACCGTCCGACATGGAGGTGGAAACATTATGCTTTGGGGGTGTTTTTCTGGTAAGGAGACAGGACAAATGCGCTGCATCATAGGGACGATGGACTGGGCCATGTACCATCAAATCTTGGGTGAGAACCTCCTTCCATCAGCCAGGGCATTGAAAATGGGCTGTAGATGTGTATTCCACCATGACAATGACCCAAAACACATAGCCAAGGCAACAAAGGAGTGGCTCAAGAAGAAGCACATTAAGGTCCTGGAGTGGCCTAGCCAGTCTCCAGACCTTTATCCCATAGAACATTTGTGGAGGGAGCTGAAGGTTCGAGTTGCCAAACATCAGCCTCAAAACCTTAATGACTTGGAGAGGATCTACAAAGAGGAGTGGGACAAAATCCCTCCTGAGATGTGTGCAAACCTGGTGGCCAACTACAAGAAACGACTGACCTCTGCGATTCCCAAAAAGGGGTTTGCCACCAAGTACTAAGTCGAAGGGGTCAAATACTAATTTCCCTCACTGACCTGCAAATCAATTTATAACTTTTTTGACATGCATTTTTCTTATTTTTTTTTTATTTTTTTTTGTTATTTTGTCTTTCACTATTAAAATACAACTACTATTAAAATTATAGACTGATCATTTCTTTGTCAGTGGACAAACGTTCAAAATCAGCAGGGGATCAAATACTCCCCCCCCCCCCCACACTGTATATACTGTATAAAATGAAGCTATGAGGAACATACATGTTTCATTCTATTTATTTATCTTTCTTCTCCATTCAGTGAGAGCTTGACCTGGACTCTGGAAACGCTGGCTGAACTTGGGGTGCTTCTGGCAACACTAGGCAAAGATGACATGGCAGATCTAGCTATTACGGTGATCAGATTTACAAATAACTTGCTTAAATACCCCTAATTATAAGGACTTCATCTGAAGGGGCACTTCAGATAAACTAATAATTCACCTTAACAACCAGAGGATTATGAAGTACCAATAATACTGCCATTATGGGCAATCAACTAATAGAAAAACACCTTTGAATTTACTACATTTTGACCGTCATTCAGTTTAAGAAATCCTCCCACCACACTGGTTTTGATATCTGTTTGTAACTACCTGGTTTTGACGTTTCAATTGTGAACAGACAGACCCTATTGATAACTCAAAAGCCATATGCCAAAGGAGACAATTAATCCAAATATGCACTGCGTAGTTACTGATTACATAACCAATCTGTTGGGTGATATCTTAAGCTGAGTGACAGCCAACATTTTGTAAATTCAAAGCATTTTTTCTATTTAAAAATATATATTTTTAATGAATACCAAATTGTATCCATAATTGGCAGTCCAGGACCCTGGAGCTTAATAGCATTATGGCTAGACCAGGTGGGCAACCTGTTCTTGTCTATGTTTGGATTCAATGCTTCTCTATGGCACCAGCTCTTTTTTCTCACTGGTCATAAAATCCATTCTTAATTTATAGGATGAATTTGGAACGTATTTACCCATGCAAATTCCCCAGACAAAAGAAAACATCAAACATGTCTACAGACTGTTAACATGCACATGAAAATGCCATTGACTTTGTTACTTGGGGCACTTATGTGTCATAGCACACAGGATGGCCCATAAATAAAAGGTATAAACATAGGCATATTATGGCATTGATGGCTCAGCTCCTGTTCTACATATGAGTCAACATTCAGTTATTTGGCAGAATTATAACTCACAGGAGAATGGGTCTCAGTTTCACTAAGTCAAGGAATAGTGTTTTTGAAAGAAAGATAAATACAAATAGCAAAATGAAATAAATAATATGTATTAAACTAACAGAATAATATATCAAACAACAAAATAGAATATTTGTAAATAAGGGATATAATTTAAAAGAACAATATTTATACTACATGAACTTAAAACTAGATTTTTAAAATAAGTTGCATATAATATATTTGCGGAGATGGAGACTCTCACGTCAACCGCAAAATTTACGGACTTAGCATTCAAAATACGAGCCACGGGACATTACAACCTTAGCGCCCGATCCCTGCGCACATGAAAACATTAAAAACACAATAAATACGCACAATAAACACATAAAACCGTTACCCACAGCAAGGGGGGGGGGCACCCAGGACCTCTGCAAGTGAAGTTACACCTCAATTTAAGTCCCAATTCAAGAGTTTAAATACACGAAAATCCCATAAGCGATAGAAAAAACAAAAACGAGGCTACAGGACTCTAAACAAGCAAAACACCACGAAACACATACGGATTTTCCGAAAAAGCTGTACGAGGTCCAAAATACACTATTAATAAGGACGCTAAATCATCCACAGCCGCGTACCACATACACATTAGCCGCCATTTTACAACACTAACTTACATAATGTGGAAGTACACAGCTACCCTAAGGGATTTTCCTCTTTCACGCAGCCTATTTACACTACACACTGCACACATTGCTGACACTTACACATCAGCTCCACAACAGTGAAAACCGACATTGTATGCTGCAGCAACATCAAAACAGATTGTCAGCTCTTCAACACAATGTTTCCTGCATATATTATTTCACAATAGGTAAAGTATATTCATTTATTAATTTATTATTTATTTCATTAGCATACAATAAACGACCGCCAACGCTGCTCATAGCACACAAACAACCCGCAGCCTCGCAATGAGCGCCGAAGGATCTCGGAACACCAACAAAATTAATGTCTCAACCAAACACCATTACCTGCCTTACAATCTTATTGCCGTCATTATTTGACGGGCAAGTCGCTAGTATAATATAATACACAATATTATAGTAATGCACTTAGTAGGTATTCTCCAGGCAATATCCAAATAACTAGAGAGTTCATTTCTAAGCTCTATTCTATGGCTTGGCAGTTTAAAAGTGTCTGTCAATCCCCCTCTAAAAAATGTGCAAATTCCCTAAATGCCTATACTAGACTGCAGTGCATAATTTAAGGATGTGGTGCCAAACTAAAATACAATAGCGCTTTTCGCATATAAGCTTCTACTCTACCCAGTAACAGACTGTAAGCGAAATTCGCGCTCAGGCCATTTAGTCGGGCATTGTATCCTTTTTATTTGCCGTTTTTTCAAATAAACAGGATACTACTAAAATTAAAAGGTGACAATTATTAGAGCTTATCTTTAAAAGTTATGTTTTAACTCCTGATCCATTTGTATATACTTGGATATATATAGTTGATATATTATCCCATGGAAAAACTAGTTATAAAGGTGTGCTTTTCTTTTTTTCTTTAATATTGTAGTTTATGGATATTGCTCTCAGGCTTTCTGTCATGATTCCCCTGAACCCCCTTTGGGGTCAGTAAAAGTTTAGTTGTTTAATATGCTTTTATGTTAATTTGATTATTCTATATGTGTTATGTCATGTTAATTAATATGTAAAATGTTATGCTATGTTATGTTATGTTATGTTGAAGACTATATGATTAATTGTGTCCAGTGTCTAAGGAGTTAAATGGTTTAGAATGTTGTGCGGTCGGTGGTAACTGTCAGAGAGGGGAGAGAGCAGTTGGCAGTTGAGTTTTTTCTGACAGAGAGAGAGATGTATTGGTGTCTCTGAGGGCAGTTGAGATAATGCTGGGTTGAATGTCTTAAAGTATATATATATATATATGTTCCTAAGCCAAGGGAAGAAGACATATATTAAAGAGGGAGGTAAGAAGATAACCGCAATGACTGTATGAATGAAGTTGCTGTTATGATGCCTTATAGATGAGCCCTTGTCCACAGAAATAAAAACAGTTTCTGATTTCTTATAATGCTGAGCCTGCATTCATATTCTTAAAGACTACATCTAATTTAAGAGACATCAGCTGTCTTAGTGAAGAGATCAAAAGAATCTGGTAGATCTGCTGGGTAGGTTTGGCAATAACAGCCTTATCAAGCCCGACTGAGAAGCAGTAGATCGTGACACTTTCTTTAGAACATAATATTACATTGGGGTTCAATGTCTGCATAGTGGCGAAAGGGACACACATGATACATTTTAAGACTCATTTGCAGGTAACTACCCAGAATCCTTAGCTACAATGGAATCACTGCTTACCTTGTAACTCTGTGGGAAAGCGGCATTCTCGCAATATGTAGGTGCGTGTGTGTGTGTGTGTATATATATATATATATATATATATATATATATATATATATATATATATAAAAGCAGACTTTTTAACTTGTTTTAGACATTCAAATGTGAACACAGATGTACTATTTATTTAATATATATATATATATATATATATATATATATATATATATATATAGCAAATAAATAGTACATCTATGTTCACATTTGAATGTCTAAAACAAGTTTAAAAACCTGCTTCCAGCTCAGAATTCCCAGAAAAACAGTTATTACTTCATTCTGGGAACTGACCAGGGACATGCAAATGTGCCCACAAATGCCACGCTTTTCAATCCATTGTCATTATAAAATATACTGTATATATTGTATAAATAGTATGCAGTTCCTGTTAGTTTCATGGAAGTTTAAGAACAACATTTATAATATTTTTTTTTATATTTTTTCCTGTGCCCCCTTAACAAGAGTGCAGCCAAGAGAAGGACTGAGCCCTAATTTCTGTTTTTTTTTCTGCATCCCAAACAGGAGGATATTAAAGGCACCATTATCACAGTCTTATCTTTGGTGAATTCCGGAGACTTCTCTAGAATTCTAGATTTTAATAATATACCAAATGTGGATGTTCTCACTGCAAAACTATCGGAAATGTACAACAGCACATCGGCTACGCGAAAAAGGAGAAGTACAGGTGAGGCAAACAAGGGACAGGAGAGGGACACAATGCAAAGGTGAGACAGACAAAGCACAGGTGAGGGGCACAAAGCACAGGTGAGGGGCACAGGTGAGGGACACAAAGCACAGGTGAGAAACACAAGGCACAGGCAAGACACACAAGATACAGGTGATACACAATGCAAAGGTGAGGCAAACAAGGGACAGGCGAGGCACACAAGGGACAGGCGAGGCACACAAGGGACAGGCGAGACAGACAAAGTACAGGTGAGGTACACAAGGCACAGGTGAGACAGACAAAGTACAGGTGAGGGACACAAGGCACAGGTGAGGGACACAAGGCACAGGTGAGGAACACAAGGCACAGGTGAGGAACACAAGGCAAAGGTGAGTCAGACAAAATACAGATGAGGCACACAAGACTCAGGTGAGGGACACAAGGCACAGGAGAGACACACAAGGCACAGGAGAGACACACAAGGCACAGGAGAGACACACAAGGCACAGGAGAGACACACAAGGCACAGGAAAGGCATTCAAGGCACACAAAGGACAGGAGAGGCACACAAGGGACAGACGAGGAACACAAGGCACAGGAGAGGTACAGGTGAGGCACCCAAGGTCAAGGCACAGGTGAAGCACCTAGGACACACATGAGGCACACAAGGGGCAAATTGATATACAGCAGGTTTTAAGGGGTGATGGTATGTAATATGTATTTTAAGTAGTAAAGATCCATATAAACAAGTTTTAGTATATTGGGAGAACAATGAAGGTGATATCTTTAAAACTGTCACTGAAAATGGCTGGTTTCACAATCTTTGAGCTCTGTAGATTAGATAATAGATACAATCATTTTTAGTTTTCAACCTACAGTAAGAGTTTGTGACTAATAGAAATCAATTCAATCAGCCAGTAGAGATCATTTTCTTGATACAATGATGTGTCTGAAAATCTAACACTGTCTCCTAGTCAAAGACACCTACCTCATTGCTATTATAGTGTAGATACTAGCATCTGAGTCTGACCTTTGACATTAAGTTTATCATTGAATATTGTTGTATTAAATCACTGAATATGCCTTTTATTGATGGCCATTGTCTAACTAAAACATGTTTCAACCTTTTATTGGGGCACTAGGGTCCTTTAATATGTATTCTCTTCTCTTGCAGACTGCACCATTACCTTGGAACCCTCTACTGACACCATTGAGTTGTTAGGAGAAGCCAATGTGGCCTGGAGCTCGCTCCAGTTAGGGTGTCTTTCTGACCAGACCTTCCTGAACACTCTGGACACCCTTGGAGCCGTGACATCTTTCTCACTGGACCAGTTGTCTGCGCTGAAGGACAAAGCTTTGCAGGTGTGAAAACCTACGTACTTCTAGTTTACTACACAGTGTATGGAGTATATTCATTACTTATATTAAAAGGTAGATTCAATAAGTAAACTTCCAATATACTTCAATGTATCACATTTATCCAACTATATCAAATAAAAGTGGATAAATAGTATCAACAGAATGAACTTCTAGTTTACAGCTTCTCTACTTTCTTAAAGGCTGCTACATGATGGTTCACTGCAGTAGCTATGTTAGTCAATGAGATAACATGCGGACTATGCGCAATTGCCAATGCATTTTTGTCAATTTTAATGGTGTACGGAAGTTTGTGGGGATTATTTGTCATCATGTGTGATCTCCACCCCTGAGAAACCTATGCAGGCAAAATGTCCTTGCCAATGAGCTGTGCAGAGTTGTGTCCTAGCCAATCAGCTGTCAGTATCACAGCTGTAGGTTTGTTTTAGCCAATGGGAGGGAAACAGATACATTATGGAAGTTGGTTTTGATTGGCCACAACTAATTATGAATTTTTTGATAATTTAGCTGTTTCTTCTCAAAATCAACTGAAGACATTTTGCAAACTTTAGGGTGAGTTTATTCATGTTTATTTTGTATACACTACTGATTCTCCTCAATCACATGCATTCATAATCCATGAGCCTTCCATATACCTTTAAGTGAAACATGTTTAAAATTACAAAAAAAATAATTGGCAAAAGAGCATACTCCATATATTATCTTATTGTCTGACAGGGAGGACTTCCTATGAAATTAAATATATTGAAATACATTGCCACAGAATATATATATATATATATATATATATATATATATATATATATATATATAATTAAATGATTGTTGTGGTAAATACCTCTTCATAAGATCTTCTACACAGGCTAGAAACCATCCTCACGCTGATGAGAGGCAGTAACCTTGAAACAGCTGTACGTGGGTGGGATTCGTATCTTATTTATAATCCATCCTGAGTAGACATATGCTTAAAGGAAGCCATGTTTTAAAAATGGCTATGGATTGCAAGAGCAGAGCTTTTTTGAACACAATTGCATGTCCCTGCCCAGGCTCCCAGAATGCAGTGTAATTACTGTATTTCTCAGAATTCCAAGCAGGAAACAAGTTTTTTTTTTACTTGTTTTAGACATTCAAATGTGAACTCAAATGTACTATTTATTAACTATATATATATATATATATATATATATATATATATATATATATATATATATATATATACATATTTATATATACCTGCATATAGGGTCGGGCAGAATTAACGCCCGGAGCATGGTTGGTAGGATATGTGAATGTCTTGCACAAGATGGACTGCATTTTGAACATTGCAGCCAGAAAGTTGTGGTTGTGTTAGGTCACTAATTATACTTTCTGTAAGATTCTACTTACGTGTTAAAATATTTGGTGTAGATTACAAATTCATGAAAAGTTTGTTTCTTCTGCCTGACCCTGTGTGTATATATATATATATATATATATATATATATATATATATATATATATATACAGTCAGGTCCATAAATATTGGGACATCGACACAATTCTAAACTTTTTGGCTCTATACACCACCACAATGGATTTGAAATGAAACTAACAAAATGTGCTTTAAGTGCAGATACAAGCTCCAGTGTTCATTTCAAGTGTGCTATTTGCATTTGTTGCTGTTAACTCTCAATATGAGATCCAAAGAGCTGTCACTATCAGTGAAGCAAGCCATCATTAGGCTGAAAAAAACAAAACAAACCCATCAGAGAGATAGCAAAAACATTAGGTGTGGCCAAATCAACTGTTTGGAACATACTTAAAAAGAAAGAACGCACTGGTGAGCTCAGCAACACCAAAAGACCACGGAAAACAACTGTGGTGGATGACCGAAGAATTATTTTCCTGGTGAAGAAAACACCCTTCACAACAGTTGGCCAGATCAAGAACACTCTCCAGGAGGTAGGTGTATGTGTGTCAAAGTCAACAATCAAGAGAAGACTTCACCAGAGTAAATACAGAGGGTTCACCACAAGATGTAAACCATTGGTGAGCCTCAAAAACAGGAACGCCAGATTAGAGGTTTCCAAACAACACCTAAAAAAGCCTTCACAGTTCTGGAACAACATCCTATGGACAGATGAGACTAAGATCAACTTGTACCAGAGTGATGGGAAGAGAAGAGTATGGAGACGGAAAGGAACTGCTCATGATCCAAAGCATACCACCTCATCAGTGAAGCATGGTGGTGGTAGTGTCATGGCATGGGCATGTATGGCTGCCAATGGAACTGGTTCTCTTGTATTTATTGATGATGTGACTGCTGACAAAAGGAGCAGGATGAATTCTGAAGTGTTTCGGACAATATTATCTGCTCATATTCAGCCAAATGCTTCAGAACTCATTGGACGGCGCTTCACAGTGCAGATGGATAATGACCCGAAGCTTACTGCAAAAGCAACCAAAGAGTTTTTTAAGGGAAAGAAGTGGAATGTTATGCAATGGCCAAGTCAATCACCTGACCTGAATCCGATTGAGCATGCATTTCACTTGCTGAAGACAAAACAGAAGGGAAAAAGCCCCAAGAACAAGCAGGAACTGAAGACAGTTGCAATAGAGGTCTGGTAGAGCATCACCAGGGATGAAACCCAGCGTCTGGTGATGTCTATGCATTCCAGACTTCAGGCTGTAATTGACTGCAAAGGATTTGCAACCAAGCATTAAAAAGTGAACATTTTATTTAGGACTGTTAATCTGTCCCATTACTTTTGGTCCCTTAAAAAGTGGGAGGCACATATACAAACTGTTATAATTCCTACACCGTTCACCTGATTTGGATGTAAATTAAAGCTGAAAGTCTGCAGTTAAAGCACATATTGTTCGTTTCATTTCAAATCCATTGTGGTGGTGTATAGAGACAAAAAGATTAGAATTATGTCGATGTCCCAATATTTATGGACCTGACTGTATATATATATATATATACGTTCAAATAATCCACTTTCCCCTTTTTTTTCATTATTTGTGTCTTCCCTTCATGTAAATAGACTGTAAGATCTTTGCCTGTTTTGTTTATGTAAAATGCATTGATACCTCATGGAATACACTATGAAACATAGTATTCATTACAACTCATATCACCTGTCTCCTTATACAATTTTCCTTAAGACAAAAACTCTTCCTTATCTACGTCTGTAGGTGTTTGGGATCTCACCCACTAGTGAAGATCTTGCAGCTCTGGGACGAATAAATTTGGCTTTCACCGAGTCGGAGGTCCTGGAGGTTTTTGCAGATGTGAATGTTGATACAATCTCCCATATCTCTGGTTACAGAGAGTGGGCAGACAGCAGTGTAAGGAAGGTCTCTGCGAGGGGGGTTGTAACGTGCTACAGTGTATCACAGGAGATAGATAGATAGATAGATAGATAGATAGCACATAACATGCTATGTGTTCATTACTTTTATAAAGTTAATAAAATAAGTATAGCCATAAGTTATGTAATTTGTATATACAATTTTCCTTAGCATGTTTATCCATTTCATTTCACAACAAGGTGTATCCTTGTAAATATTAATTTCCATTATTCCTTTTGAAAGTTCTAGACACATTTACATTGTAGCAATGGTAGCATCCTCTGCATTCGAATGTCTCCTCCCATCTGTGGAAGCAGATCAAGAGAAACAAAATGATAGAGCACACTGCAGCATAAGTGCATATAAAAGTTAATAAATTCAAGGTGGTATTTATATGTTTTTAACTCAAAACATTCCCTGTTAAGATTTTTCTTCAAAAGAACATAAAATAAATATAAATATACATTATATAAATTATGTGACTCCAGTTATTTTATTTAAATCCTTGTTTTGTCTTTCCCAGTTTCGCTCCAAAGCAGTGACCATTCTTGGAAGTTTCCTTAATAGGACATCTCCAGACAGTCTGAGTGAGATGGAGCTGGTGGCTCTGGGGTATTTCCTGTGTTTGCTCCCAGTGGATCAAATCAAACTGATAAACAGCTCTGCGTATAGGTAATTATAGAGAGGTGTTTGTAGAACTGCAAAAACACAGTGCAATCTAGTAAAGCCTTTGTAATCTAAGTGTTGTTCTTAGGATATTACACCTGTCAGGAAAAAAACATAGAAAAGTGTAAGATGAGGGCTGTGGGAGAAATCTACTAAGGCAGGGATTCTAAAACCTCAAGGGCCCCCAGACAAGCCCTGGTTTAGGTTTAATACTGTGTGTGCATTTAGTGTTCAACAAGCTGTGGAACCTCACATTTCTTATACTCACTCAGTGCTAAACCTAAAGCTTGACTTTCCTAAGGTGCTTAAGAAGAGCTTTAAGGATTACTTTATTAAGGTTATTCAGTGCATTGCCATATTCACTAAGCTTTGTTTACTAGTAAGCCCAACAAAACAACCTTAATTAGACTGGGAATATAATATGTAAAATTGCTGGATTTCTCATTAGGAAAACCAGCCAGCTGCCTAGGGGCAAATCCTGAAGAAAGACGCCTCATTTCACACTTCAGAATGTTTCTTGGCATAAAAAAGGAAACACTGCAGTTCATAGACTCGCCACTGGGAGGTGAATGCCCAGAACTAGAGACTTACAAGAAGGAGGTAGCAATTGTGCCTAGGGGCACCGGAGCTGTAAAGCCGGGCCTGGTGACAAGAGTGTGTTGAGGGTGAGTTGTATACAAAACACTGGCAGAATCATTATCTCCATATTTACTAAAGACCCAGTGCACATTCTTAAGGTCACAGGTCATCATCAGAATACCACATCACTTCCTTTTTATATCCCACCAATGTGGGTGGATGTTATGCCAGTTAGTCACCTAATCTACACTTTACAGTATCAATATCCATTTATTGTTCATGACTTAATAAAATATTTTACAATACTTCCACTTTCATGCAATTAATCACATTTCATTACACACTTAAGAGCTTGCAGTCTGTTATTTCTATACATTTATATGTCTAGAGTATCTTGCAATAATTTTTATTGATGAGCACAGGGGAGAGGCTACCAGTGGTGCAAGTGGTACATTGCACCTGGGCCCTCCTCTGAAGGGGGTAGCTATGGAGCTATGGAAATTGAGCTGTTATGGGAAGTGGTCTTTGGGAGGGACATTGAGTGAGCTGGCAGCCGGGAAAGCCCAGTGCAAGAAAACATTCGACATGCTTGGGAGGGGCCAAAATCTTGTTTTGCACCAGGGCTCTCTATTCTTTAGCTCCACCACTGGATGAGAAGTAGGTCACATTAAAGAACCACCACAGCTCTGTATGCTAAATATACTCAAAAACAACAACTAATTTATTACCAGTAAACATTTACCATATTCACTTTCTGGAGCGTTCTGTTGTCTTCCTGTTCTCTCTCATGAAGGGTGCCATGTTTCAGAGGAGTGATCTAAGACCACAACCACAAGGAAGGTTGTAGTCTACCATATTGCTGCAATCGGTGACATGCTGTGTGCCTGCAGTCAGCACCACCTCTGCGGATGTGGCCTTAGTTCACAGCCGTGAAACATGGCACCCTGACAGATTGTGAACAGGAAGAAAATGGGAGACACCAGAGGGGGTTCTTAGAAGTTAAAGATTTGTAATTATATGAAAATTACATTGAAGAGAATAAAATTGAGTGACCTAGTTAAAACATTTATAGAAAACAATCATTATTTGGCTAAATAATAACCTATGGATATCATTTGGCCTTGTGTCAGTTTTCTTAGCAATATAATCTTACACCCCGAGAATTACATCATCCCAGTGGTGTGTATTATATGGAATAATACAGTGTGCCCCAACAAAGGAATTAATGTGCTCCGCTACTTATGAAATGTCCTCAATTCCCCATGAGGTTCCCACCTAGAAACTTCAATAGATGAAGCCTGAGCTTTTATCTCTTCTGAAAATGCTTATCTTGTCTAAATTGGTGGTGTCTTTGAGGTGTTTTTTCAAAAGCGGCACAGTGTTTAGCAAGGTATAATATACTGCAGCGTTAATGTGGGCCGTCTGCCTGTACTGCTGGGCAGCTATTTATTTATTCCACACACTGTTTAACCATCATAAAAAGCACAAGGAAAAAAGCTGAAATTATATGTATCAAATTAAAAAAAAAAATAGATTTGGATACAATGTAGTGGATGGAGATCTTCTGACAACAAAGATATTTTGTGGCACATTACATGGATATTGAAGGATGTGACCATGTATATAATATCCGTGTATCTATTTACTTTTATGTACTTTATTGTATTAAAGGCATACCTACATTTCCTGGATTATATAAATGCGTCTGATAAAGGAGAATCAGTAATGTATGCAAAAAAAATTTGCATGAAAAATTACCAAAATAAACATTAAGAAAACTCAAACTGATGCTTGCTAAATCTTTTCAGTTGGCAAACTAAAGCTTTTGTTAGTTGACTATGAAAATCTCTAAGATTAGCCTAAAATTCATAATGTGTTATGTGGCATAGTGTGGCCAGTCAGGAGAAAGCAGAGGTTAGCTGATATATGTGTATCATACTCTGGGGTTCCTGTGTTGCAAAGCAGCCTGGGATATGTAGTCTGTCTGTGAGCTCAGACCCCACCCGACCATGTGATTCCACCCTGGAGCAATACTTTCTGTGGTCTTACCCGAAAGGTCAAACTCTGTGGGCCTCATTCAATTGCTATTTGACCAATTGAATAGGGCTCTAAATTAGCACATAGCATATTTTTTGACAGAAGTTTTTAGTCAGTGAACTTCTATCCAAAAGCAAGGTCATCACTAACTAAAAACTTTTGTAAAAAAAAACAGCCTCTGTGCTTATTTAGAGCCCTATTCAATTGACCAAATTGCAATTGAATAAGGCCCTGTATCTGGCTGCCTCTCCTCAGTGTACTTGGGTTATGTAAGCTTCCTGTGTGTGTACAAAGCTGGATTTTACTCTCCTGTCTATAATTTTATAAGTACCCTGAACTTATCTAAATAACACATATTTTTCTGATAATCACTGCCTGTTTCTTACCAAACATCTGAAACCAAGAAAACTTATATATACATTTAAGACAAGCTTTAAGCTCTGCTTTACTGATATTCCTTGTATTGGTCTGCTCTCTGCAGCAAATGTCGACACAGACTCTGGATGTGCAGTATAGTGGTGCAGTATAGTGTCCTAGACTATCAGTGACCACATCTCAGCAGTATTTGTTGTGAGATGGTCACTGATTGGTTAATATGAGACGCAGCACAGCAAGTACAGCAGAGTCTGTGTCTGCATGCGCTGCAATGGGAAGACCCATTCAAGACTATATGTTTGATTTCAGGCACATTTTATAAGCACTTCTTAATAAAATAGCGTACATAAAAGTGAATAAATACATTGGTGAATTCCATACCTACTAAAATCCAGAAACATTCTATAACCCATTAATTTTTGAATAATCTCATCCTCACCATAGCACATAGAAGTGTCCTGACACCGAACACCAGAAAAATATATTTAAATAATATGTCAAACAAACCTTGTGAATGATTTAAAAAATATATAATTTGATTAGTTGCTTGAATTAAATGGACAGTTCAATACCTCTGAAAGTGTCCAAATAACAAAGGCTGCTTATTTATTTATTTTTGTAATATTTCAAGTTTAAAAGTTGTTTTTGCCATTAACCCTTTAAGTACCAGTCATTTGGGATTTTTTTTTTGGTGGGGGAGGGGGTTCTTCTCAGGAGGCCCAACACATTTTCATTATTTTATTAAAATCCTATTTAGGCTTGATTTCTGTGAAAATATTTTCACGTACATATGGACTACAGTTGATTTCAATTTCTACAGAAATTCATCTTTATTTTGGTATATTTGTCTTTAGAATTATATTATACAGTGGAACCTCCATATTCCGCCTGCCCCTATGTTTGTCAAATTCTATATTTGTTCACTTTTTTCAGACAAAAAGTGCTCCTATATTCGACCAAAAATCCAATATTGTTTGCAAAATAAAATTAATGTGATTCTATATTTGTCAGATTCAGTACTCAGGAACGGATTAATGACTAATAATGCGGTTCCACTGTATAATGAGATAAACACACTTATTTTCTTTCATTGTGAACTTTTGTAATATTAATAAAAAAATCTTCATACCAATAATTTAAAGCAATTATATGTGTTTTTTTGTTTTGATTGGGACCTGAAAACTTGTTTTAAATTCTCATTGGTCTGTTCTTTTAGTCAACATTTACTCTGGTTAATCAACTATAATAATTCTGGTAAGTGTGTAACGCTCCATGGGAGCACGCACACAAGGTGTGCTCGTATAGCGCCACAGAGCTGCGCAACTCGCGGCAACAGATGCAAGCTGCAGAGGAGGAGGGGGAGGAAGACACAGGGAGAGGGGGGAGGAAGACACAGGGATGAGGGGAAGGAGGGGAGAGACCGACGAGGGGAGAGGGGGAGGAAGACACAGGGAAGAGGGCAGGAAAGAGATTGGAGAGGGGAAGAAACGCAGGGGAGGGGAGAGGTGGGGGAAAAGACACAGGGGATGGAGGGGAGACACAGGGGAGGGGAAGGGGGGGAAGACACTGTAGGGGAGAGGGGGAAGAGACATGGGGAAATAGACACAAGGGGGGGTAGAGGGAGGAGAAGAGACACAGGGGATGGTGGGGAAGAGACACAGGATGGTGGGGAAGAGACACAGGGGATGGGGGGGAAGAGACACGGGGGAAGGGTGCGAGAGACACAGGAAAAGGAAGGGAGAGGAAGAGATACAAGGGGGGGACACAGGGGAGGGAAGGGGGGGAGAGACACAAGGGTGGGAGAGAACAATTTAAAAAATATACTGTCATTTTTGACCGGCAATTTACTAGTATTGATATAATGCTGATAGTTCTACCTGGGTGTATATTGTATTGACTGAAGGTAGAGACCCCATGATGGGTTCCCTAGTTGTCCATAGGATTTGGTGCTTTCACGGATGTGACCTGGGTTTGATTCCAGAAAGGGAACCAAAGGTCACACCGCCTTGAAGCCATGCAGGATTGGGCCTGGTCAGTACTTGGGTAGGAGGCCACCTAGGAATACATGGAGCTGTATGCTCTGGCAGCCGACTCCAGTATCTCTGCCATGAATACCAAGTGGGTAAGCATGATTCTGGTGACCTTTTATAACCACTCTTCCTCACAGCACCTCTCTTGTCCTGATTCATGTTAACTCAGGATACAAAGTGACCACAACTGTAGGTAGGATCAATTGCAACAGTTCAATTGCAACAGTTAGAGTGATTCAATTGATCAAGCCCGCAACCACCTGTCCAAAAGCCAAAACCATAAACCATGCACTCGTAAGTAGCATTTCAGAGCATGATCATGATCAATTAAACAAGGCCGTAACTACCGGTTTAGAAACAACCAATATTAAATGAGACATCATTGCGTCAGTAAAACATGGAGGTTAAACGTCTACCAATAACTGTTTAGAGGTCCGATATGCGATCAGACTCACAATCCGGCAATGTACAAATTAATACCAATTAATGATGATACTGCTCTAGTCCATGTGGGTAGCCTCCTATGTAATAATTCCTTGATTACCGAGATTGATATGAGACGGAAAATGAAACGTTAAAAATTAAAAAATTCTATTGCAGATTTGCGAGCTTGAGACTGTTGTGCAAATAATTCTAATGTCTTTCATCGATTTTCCCATCTTTTAAAGTGCAGTATTGATTTTTTATTTGCATTTACAGGCCTAAGATCAGTGCAAGTCCTATCTAGTACCTATCTCGTAGGATTTTCTTCTACATTAGCCATTTACAGGTGTGAAAACATTTGTAGGCTTGAGGAATTGTAGCAATTGAATAGCGATTTGCGATTGTAACATTTACGGGCTTGAAAGATCAAAGGCTTTGCTGGTTGCAAGTTAGGATTTTGACAACCACAAGGATTTTCAGCCTGTAACCCGTAGATCATTTGCGGCTCGCTAAAAGATGCCTATTGCATAGCAAATTATTTACGGGCTCCATTACGAGCTCCAGTAACTTACAGTTGCTCAATTGAATAGGGGACATGCAAGTCTTGGCTTTATATACACCATAATCCCACATATTACATTGTTTTTTGTGTGTATATGCACATGTATTAAAACAGGGGTGTCCAAGTTCGGTTCTACTGGGCTGCACACAGGCCTGGATTTGAGGATTTCCTTTCTGTGCACAGGTGAGTCAATCAGGGTGACTGAAAAAGTAATAGTCTCACCTAGGCGCAGCAGGGATATCCTCAAATCCAGGCCTGTGTGAGACCCAGCCGGACCGAACTTGGACACCCCTGTATTAGAACATCTTTTATTGACAAAAGATAATATGACAACCTTGGGTTATAATCGCACTTTTAGTAAACAAGATTGCAATCTTTAGTTTTGCACACACAACCTTCTACTAAACAAATGCATTCCACAAAATGTTAACTACAGAAAACAGTTTGCCATTAGATTGTAACCCTCTATAGTATATATATATATATATATATATATATATATATATATATATATATATATATATTGGTGTGGATAGTGAGAGGATACATATTGGAGATTCCATGTGGTTGTTAATGAAGGGGGAGTGTAGAGAGACACTGAAGCTGGGACATAACTACCCATTATCCTTCTCTAGGTCTGCAGCTTGGAGTATTGGATTTGTGCTGTGTCCAGAAACGTTAGTGCTAACTGCATTGAAGGATAAGGCTGTGGAAGCATATGGGAGCCCCAGCACCTGGAGCATTGCTGTATGTCAGGAGGTGGGGGCTGTCGCAGGTAACTATAAGTTAGACGTCTTACTCTCTTATTGCATTAGTATAGTATACCTTCCAGTAGTTGGATGAAATGCAAGTGGGGTGTAATCTTTCACAGACTGACGCATTGCACAGTAGATCTTATTCCAAATTGTAATGTTTGGAAAATGCTACCTTCAATAATGTAATACAGTACTGAAGGCAGTAATATCCAAACTAATTACAGTTCCGAATAAGATTCATTGTGCGAAATGCATTGGGCATCAAGTCTTTTGTTTCTTAAAATCAACTTTTTCATGGATTTCTTATAAAAGTCTTTTTTACTTTATGTCCTTTCTTTGCCTGAAAGCATTTTAATCAAAACTTTTATGGTTTTCAAAAGAATTGAATGAACTCCAGGACAGCAAAAAAAAAACTCCCCCATCACATAACCTCTCAAGTATCGAGAAATCATATACAGTGTCCCAAAGTTTCTTCAGTCTGGTATCATTAACATTATATTCCTTATTTATGAAGAATTGTCTAGTTTGTGTTTCACAGAAGGGTTCACAACCTGGGGCCAGACTGGTTACCTTCCAGGACTCATGAAGACTAGCTTTGAGATCCAGGGTGATACAATGTGTCACACACACAACATTGAATAGACTATGTTTTAATTGTTGATACATTCATCAATATTCTGTCTATTACTATAACTATCAGTAGTTTTATGTTTAAAGCTTTGGACTCTCCTTGTCCTTATTTGTTTCTTAAGACCAGCGGGGAAGGTCTCATGGACAGACACTAGTTCTAGGACAGGCTGTTGACAACCATGACCTCCTCCAAGCAAATAATATTTCTGTCTAAAATTACAATTTGTACCTGAATGGTGCAGCCCTCTGTAGCTCATGAATACACAGACTGTAAAGTGTAGTGATTCAAATTAGCTTGTCAGTGTCCTCTCTCAAGCAGCATGTTGCAGAATGTTGCCACTGATTGGTTACTATGAGGCAATGCAACCGCTGCCGTTAGAAGTACACTGTCTTCATGAGCTGCAGAGGGGAGAAACCAATTTGTAAGATTTTATGCAGAAATAAAAAAACAGACCTTATAAGCACTTCCTAATAAAATATTGTACATAAAAGTAAATAGATAAATATATTATATGCCTAGTAAAATCCAGAATCCTTCTTCCTGTAAATCTGGTAAATCTACACTTACTAGGTGTTATTTTCCCTTTATACCATTTGCTGTTTGACTTTCTCACAGGAAATGAACATCTACTGGTTGTTGCTATAATATAATTAGCAATATCTACTGCTTAATTATCAAATGGACTACCATTATTAGTTGCCTTTAGCTATAGTTTGTGACTGGAGTGGAATCCACCATGATCTGCTTCTAGCCGTTGGACACCTTCAATACACATAAGGTTTAAGCTGCTGCAATTGAAATATGTTAATCCTTAGTGTCAGTATTATCAATGGAAATTAAATTAAAAACAAGAGTCCCTCCTTATAGAGAAAGCAAAAATGTAAATGGCTGCCCACAATTAAGTTTCAATTTAATTTGATATAATGTTAAATATAATAATTTCATATAATGTTTAATAAAATAACACACACATATTCATGCATTCAAACACTTTGTGTCGTGATTAAGTGAATGGGGCTTATTTCCTAATGTAAACAAATGCAGTCGGCGTCTAAGGCTTTCATCGTTCACATGTCCTGTTCCTCAAGCTTTTAATTTCTTTCTTGGTACTTAGCCGGCCTTAGTGCTGCAGAGATGGCTCAGCTTTCAGTGTCAGTGATGCCATTTTTGACCCCTGACTGCATCGCCTTGATCCCCCCAGGCATCTTTTCGGTAAGTTGGCCAGACCTGATAACATTTTTGAAGGGCAGCTCTCTCTATTCTTAATCCCTGTCCCTGTTCCTAGACCTTGTCAGTTACTCAGCTGAGGAGCTTGGGCCCAGAGAACTCGGTGGCTGTCTCAGAATTGCAAAGGAGTTTCCTGTCTGTCTCACAAAAAGATGCAATGACCGGGAATCTACTTGACTCTTCACCCAGCTCAGGTAACTATAGAAAAAAAAATGTGGAGGAGCAGCTTCCCTAAGATCTAGTCTTGAAGACATTAGATCAAATCTTAGAGAATCTTTCTATTCCTATGTTATACATTGAACCAAATGTACAAACACCATTAACATGGTGCAGAGCCCTGACATACCCTAATTAAAGTCTGATCTGGACCAGGACCATGTAATATAAAAGGGTGCATATTAGCAGAGTTCAAGGGGAACAACTGATTGACAGCGCCTGATTGACCGAACATTATTTCTCCATAGAGCTCCATAATTCAGATGATGCAGTACCTTGACATAACCTTATTAGAGTCTGCTCTGGACCAGGACCTTGTGATATAAAAGGGGACTAGCCAATGATTGACAGCCAATGATTGACAGCCGATGACTGACAGCCTTCACTCTCACACCCTTTCATATCCTTGTCCCACAGGCGCACTCTCCATCTCCTTGGCCAGCAGTGTATTGGTGCTTTCCTCCATCGTTCTGCTCGCTTGTTAGAGGATCCCCTCGTTAGTGTCTAATTACGAGCACAGACCTGACAGATTCACCTCTGATTCTGCTGACAATGCATAGCTCTGATCATTACAGTTTATTTCCTTGTCGTCCTCTTTTTTATTGTGATGTAAAACATTGTTCTCTGACCCACCGGTCATCACTGTGTCCACTCACCTCTCCACTGATTTATACTGTTGTGACTCTCACTGGCCACGCAGCGCTGGCCCCGCTGCTAAAGGCAACATTCATCAAACATCTCTACCGTTCCTTTAAAATACTATTTTAAAACAACCTTAAAACATAAGCAACTTCATAAGCCATGAGCATGAAAGGATTTTTAGAGAAAATTATCAGACCACCATACAGTAGGGTTTCATTAAAGAAAAAGCAGAAGCTTAAATCTGATTTTTAATGTTTTAGACTTCAGCAGATGTGCTTGTCTCCACCCCTAGCAGGTTTCCAGGGGGTGGGAAAGAATCTGCCCCAGGGGACTGTGCTGAGTTTTTATCTGTTGTCCTAATAACAGTCCATATCTGCCTTCTTCCCTGCAGCACATATTGCAGGCATATCTATACTGGCTAGAAAAAATAGACATCCTCATAGACAGATATATTTTTCACCCCTGGACATCTAACAGGGGGTGAAGACAAGCATATCTACTGGAAGCTGCAATGCTAAATTCAAATGTAAGTTTTAAAAGCAACACTGTATTTATGTTCTTTATTATTTTATTGTTATACATTAAAAGACAAATTAGGTCATATTGAAAAAGTAAAAACAAATAAAATACAAATAAATTAAATAAATAAAAAAAAAAAAAAAAAAAAAAAAAATAGTATTTGACTACTAAAGTGAAAATTTAGTTTTAGCAGAAACGACGTGTAAATTGGGGTTCCATATTGGCAGTGTTAACTCTTCCTTAAAGCCCAAGGCAGTGTGGTATTTTTCACCTACCCAAGAGTGAAAGGAGGTGATTTGTCACTTTTTTACACTTTCTACCTGCTCTGCACATGCTCAATAGAAGACAGTCGCACATAAACGTACAAGCCATGCTCTGTACTGTCCCTCCTGCACTGAACAGGAAGGGTTCCTATCTTGCCAGTGTTTATGCACTGGCAGAGTCTGCTAAAATTACGATTTTCTCTAAAAATTCTTTATGCTTTTGGCTTTAACAGCTTCTAACATTGTTAGTGGGTTCCCCAGTGTTCCAGTGGTTAGGATTCGGTGCTTTCACCACTGTGACCTGGGTTTGATTCCAGTCATGGAAACAAGAGGTCACACCACCCTGAAGCTTAGCAGGGTTGGGTCTGGTCAGTACTTGGGTTGGAGACCACCTTAGAATACCAGGAGCTGTATGCTGCAGCCCACTGGAGAAGGAACTGGCCACCCACTCCAGTATCTCTGCCATGAACACCAAGTGGATCAGCATGGTGTGTTTCAGTCCATGGGTTCACGCAGAATCGGAAACGACTGAACGGCAAAAACACAATATTGATAGAAATTGTGGAGCTCCAGTGCCCACAGTACGGAAGGGCAGATAATAATTATTTATTTTTAGAAATCTCTGGTTCAAGGCATCCTCCTTATTGTTTCATTTTACTTTGCGGATATTGTGTGACATTTCAATGTAAACTTTTTAATCTACAGATCACTTGTTTAACAGGTAAATATCTGGTGTAAAAGGTTTAAATGTGTTCTTTAAATGCATGGTAGACATTTTTAGCTTCAGTGTCCTCTAGGCTGTCCAACCTATTTTGGCCCTTTAATGCTGTTTATGTGCCCTCAATGACCTTGTCTGAAATAGTAATGCCTAATAAATACATTAATTAATTAATTTGAACTGCATTGTGTTTTTTGGGGGTTCTAAAGAATATCCTGTTTATATTGATTGCAGATGAGGTGTGTGGGGCTATATTTGTAAATAATAAAAGAGGGTTTCATTTGTTTACTTAGTTACTGATTGAAAACAAAATTCTCTCCAAACCCTATTCGGTGTCCTGGAGGTGAAATAGGATCTGCCCAGTAGGCTCTCCTAAATTTTTTTCTGACCACAGTAGGTTTGTCTACAATATCCACTGCTGGAAAGTAGACAAGTAATGAATGTTTTCTTATAAAGAGTCCTATCAGGACAGTACTCTTCTACCCTCAGGATATCTGGAAGTCTAAAGTAAGATTTTAAACGCTACTATGATTGTTATTGGTAATCTGTAAATAAACCAATAAAGCACACTGGCCCTTTAACCCATTCTATTTAACTCTTTAGTGTAGCTCAAATCTGCTGCAGTAACTGAACAAATGAATATTCTGAACACTCCCCATGTTGTATGTGTTACTCCTCCATAACAACCTCCATAAGCTGGCTGAATAACTGCTTGGCGTCGAGGTGAGTGTTCAGAATACTTACTGCTATATCATTATAGTCAAATTAGTTTGATTTCAGCTGCTGTGGCTCTGCCCAGATACAACCTGCTAAGTTATCAACTACAAAAAGGTGAAAAAGCTACAAATGGAAAAAAAAATGTTTTCACATTTTCCGTCTGATTTGAACTTCTCTACATGATGGTGCAGAACAATTCTAATAGTTTAAATGTCCCTTTAAATGTACTCTAGGCATGCCCATTCTTTTAATTTCAGGAATGCATCTCCAGTATTTATTTTCTCAGTGATAGTATCATAAAATATGTAATTTCCCCCTAGTTCCATATATTAGCAGACAATACAGTGAATATTTTATATTTTATTTTTATTACTGCAGCATATTGTGTGTTTGTCAAAAAAATACAAAATACCATTTTAGCCAAAATGCAGAACATACTTTTTTTTATTTTCCTTCTTGAAAATATTAAATTATCAATATTTCTGTTTCAAAGGCACCTTCATCTTCTGGGGTGTTAGACACAAGAAAATCCTCATTTATATGCAAGCACGGGAACGCTGACATTTGCTGCAAACCCTGAGTGCCTTGTTTGTGATGTTATTATTGAGCACATCACAGAATATTATTCCTCAGGGTAACTCTGTATATCTGACAACTCTCTGGAATAGTAATCTAAAAGGATTTCTTAGTCCAAAAAAATATGTAAATAATTGACACCATTTACTAAAATAAATGGGTTTAACTTTTATTTAAATTAATTTATGTATTTATTTTCTCCAAATGATAGTTTTCCTTTTAGAAATAACTTTTGTTGTGTCCCTTTCTTATGCTTAGATCAAGGCTAGTGCATCTTATAAATGAGTTGATGAGTGTTACAGTGAGGGAAAAAGGTTTTTGATCCCCTGCTGATTTTGAAGGTTTGTCCACTGACAAAGAAATGATCAGTCTATAATTTTAATGGTAGGTGTATTTTAACAGTGAGAGACAGAATAACAAAAAACAAAAAAACAAGAAAAACACATGTCAAAAAAGTTATAAATTGATTTGCAGGTCAATTAGTGAAATAAGTATTTTACCCCTTCGATTTAGTACTTGTGGCAAAACCCTTGTTGGCAATCACACAGGTCAGACGTTTCTTGTAGTTGGCCACCAGGTTTGCACATCTCAGGAGGGATTTTGTCCCACTCCTCTTTGCAGACCTTCTTCAAGTCATTAAGGTTTCGAGGCTGATGCTTGGCAACTCGAACCATGAGTTCCCTCCACAGATTTTCTATGGGATAAAGGTCTGGAGACTGGCTAGGCCATTCCAGGACCTTAATGTCCTTCTTCTTTAGCCACTCCTTTGGCTGTGTGTTTTGGGTCATTGTCATGCTGGAATACCCATCCACCACCCATTTTCAATGGCATGGCTGAGGGAAGGAGGTACTCACCCAAGATTTGACGGTACATGTCCCCATCCATCATCCCTTTGATGCGATCCAGTTGTCCTGTTCTTTCAGCAGAGAAACCCCCCTAAAGCATAATGTTTCCACTGCAATGTTTTATGGTGGGGATGGTGTTCTAGGGTTCATAGGCAGTTATTTATTTTGTGTTTCTTCCATTTGCGAATAACCGCACCAACTGTTGTCACCTTCCCACCAAGCTGCTTGGTGATGGTCTCGTAGCCCATTCCAGCCATGTGTAGGTCTACAATCTTGTCCCTGACATCCTTGGACAGCTCTTTGGTCTTGGCCATGGTGGAGAGTTTGGAATCTGATTGATTGCTTTTGTGGACAGGTGTCTTTTATACAGGTAACGAGTTGAGATTAGGAGTAATCTCTTAAAGGGAGTGTGTCACAATCTGCTTCTTCAAGGGGGCTTGATGTGAACCTAGTTCAAACCTACCCCAGCAGAATCATGTAGTTCCTCTGTGGCACAAAAGATGGCTTCTGAAGAGGGCAAGGCCCTAAAGGTACAGACAGAGAATACTGGATCCAGGTTACTTAGTGGCCCCTGGCAAGACCACTCCCCACGTCAGGATACACCACACGGAAATAGTCTCACGCCTTGTTTATGTGAAAACTATCTCTCAACCTTTATTGAATGATCAAAAGAACATATTTATACTCTCCAATAACACACCCTTGTGTACATGTGATGTCAGACCATCTGGCTTGCAACCATGGGCTATCAAAGCTCTTGAGATCAAATTCATTAGATATCTAGTGAATAAACCTTTATGTTAAACTCAAGTGTTTTCTTAGGACTACGTGAAGTACATGCTTCTGTCTTAAACCAAGGTCTGTATGTGTGAGTGTGCAATGATCTGCAGCTAACTTCTATGCAGAGCATTTCTACCAATTCCACATATGTTCTATATAAAATGTTCCCTCTTATAATATATTATAACTAGGATACATAATAACCATTTACAGGCAACATATAACCACACAACAACACATAATCACAATGTAAGAATGTCATGCTCCCTTGGACATATTCATAAATTACTGACAATAGGGGGAGAGACAGACAGAAAGTGAGAGAGAGGAGAGGAAAGGGAGGGGAGGGAGAGAAAGAAATGGAGGGCACACACAAAGAGAGGGCGCACAGAGAGAGAGAGCGAGAGAGAGCACTAGAGGGTGCACAGAGAGAGAGACAGAACAGACAATTGATCATAACATATGATACTGTCATTTATGAAGGGCAAGTTACTAGTTTTTTTTAATAATGAATAGAAATATAATTCACAAATAGTAAACTACAAAAAAAGAATCTATAGAATCAATACAGATCATGATGGTTCACCTATGCTTAGATCAAGGCAAAAACATTTTATAAATATGAGTTGATGAATGTTATGTTTATCGATAAGGAAGTCTTGTTTTATAGAGGAAACACGTTGGTATTTTATTGTTATCCATTTGAAAGTATTCCTTTTTCGCAGACTCCTTGTTGTGCCCCTTTTTTATGCCTAGATCAAGGTCAATTCATATTAGTAATAAGAGTCTGAGTGATAAATGTTTATATCTGAGGAAATCTGGTTTTATAGATGAAATGCGTTGCATTATTTTATTGTTATCCATTTGAAAATGTTCATTTTTTACAGACTTTTTGCTGTGTCTCTTTCTTATCTCTTGTATAAGCTAATCTGTTAGTCTGTAAAGCTTTGTCTGACCAGATGTGATGGTATTAGCTGAAGAAGCCTTATGGTGGGTGAAACGCGTTAAGAGATTTTACAACATTGTAGCTGCAGCTACAAACTACCAACTGGATTACCCAAGGGCTGTGGTAAAACTGCTTTCCACAAACAATTGCTTTTAATATTGTTTGAGACAAAATTTATTTCATGCCATACCAAATCAGCCAGATTAAAGGACCACTGTAGTGGCGAAAACATAACATGCTTGTAATGAACTAACAACATTAATAGATATGCAAGACAGAAACATTATATTTTTTAGAGATAAGCATGTATTTAGCTAATTTGTGGATTCCATTTTGGGTAAGTAAATCGAGGAGGAAGGTTATCCTACAGGGGCTTACTCTTTCATAGAGGCCTGTTGTCAAATTTGCTATTTAGAAAGCAGGCTTCAACAGAAGTAAATAGAGATATTATCTGAATCCACAGTTTTTTCTACTCCTCCCAAGTATATAATATTTTAGGAACAAAGACAAAACATATACCATTATTAAAACATAATTGAACACAGTAGTTAAAATGAAATGCTGTATTTTTTACTTTTATTTTAAACACATTTACAAGTAGATTTACCTTACAAGTAAAGGCTGATAAACTGCAGAGTGCACTAATTGTGCCCAGGTGTGAGGGGTGTGGTTTGACTGTTAAACTTGTATAAAAGGTTTGTGAGATGGTTTGGGGCCTGTTTACAAGTGGATTTACCTTACAAGTAAAGGCTGATAAATTGCAGAGTGCACTAATTGTGCCCAGGTGAGAAGGCAAAAGTTAATATAAACAGGAGAAGGGGAATTTGTGAGCTTGCGAACATTTTCAGTATCAAGTGCAATTCTAGTAAAAGCCTAGGAGTTTAAATAAAAGGAGGCTCTTCAAAGAAAAGGGAGGGCAGATTTATAGTGCAAAGGAGGAAAACTTTATATAAATATATTATTTTATATTCTTTATTTTTCCCACTGAAATTTTGTAGACAATAATAATAATTATGAGTCAGTCCAGTGGCAACCTTATTCAGTGTACATCCTGTCACATGTATGCAATACTGGAACAGATGATCCAGGGTCCATACCTCTGTGAGAGGTGTGAGCTTGTTGACTCTCTGGAAGCTCAAATTGGAGATTTGGAGAGGAGAATTGCAGCACTTAGTGATATTGCTCCACTGGAAAGGGGGTTGGTGCTCACTGAGCACAGTTTAGCTGGGCATAGCATGGAGGGTGGAGCTGGGGCTAGTGAGGATGTCCAGGGAGGCAGCTGGGTTACAGTTACAAGGGGAAGCAGGGAGAACAGGAGGAGGCAGGCAGTTCTGAGTTGGCAAACACCAACAGATTTGCCAGATTGAGTGAAACTGTTGGGGATGTCCATTCAGGAATGGCAATGCCAGATAGAGCTGTTCCCTCTAAAAGCCGGGCGAACAGCTCTACTGGAGGAGAGGGAGGGCAGAATAGGCAGAACAACAGACTCTATTATTAGGAAGGTAGACAGGGTGATTTGTCACCCAGATCCCAGCAATCGAACAGTTTGCTGTCTACCGGGTGCTCGGGTTCGTCATGTTGTGGATCGGGTAGACAAATTATTGGGAGGGGCTGGAAATGAACCGACGGTCTTGGTACATATTGGTACCAATGACAAAGTGAGTGGAAGATGGAGTGTCCTAAAGAATGATTTTAGAGAACTAGGTAATAAGCTGAAGGCAAGGACCTCCAAGGTAGTATTTTCTAAGATACTACCAGTGCTACGTGCTAGCCCAGGGAGGCAGAAGGAGATTAGGGAGGTTAATGCGTGGCTAAAGATGTGGTGCACTAAGGAGGGTTTGGCTTTTTAGAGCACTGGGCTGACTTCTCACTTGGGTACAATATAGCAGGGATGGATTGCACCTTAATGATGAGGGAGCTTTTGTACTAGGGGATAGGATGGTAGAAAGGCTGGAGGAGTTTTTAAACTAGTAGGTGGGGGGAGACTAGATATAAGTAATGGGGTAGAAAGTGTAGAGGGTATAAGGGATGAATAAACATCTCATAGGGGAGGAGATGGGGGGAGGGGTAGTATAGTCAATAGGGAGGTAGTACTAAGTAATTCAAGTACAGTGGCAGGCACTTCAGAACTACAGACTCATAACATAAGGTGTATGCTTGCTAATGCCAGAAGCTTGCCAGGAAAAATGGGAGAGTTAGAATTATTGGCAATTAATGAAAAATGGGATTTAATAGGCATTACAGAAACGTGGTGGGATGAATCTCATGACTGGACTGTTAATCTGGATGGTTATAACCTATTTAGGAAAGATAGAGGCAATGGTAAACGAGGAGGAGGGATTTGTCTGTATGTTAAGCCTGAATTTAAGGCTATAGTCAGAGATGGTATTTATGGTGGACCTAGTGATAAAGTTGAATGTTTGTCGGTAGAGTTAAATAGCGGAGCAGCAAATTCCAAAAGAATATTAGTAGGAGTATGCTACAAACCCCCACATATAGCTGAAAGTGAGGAAATACAATTATTGTTACAGATTGGAAATGCAGCTAAGCACGGGCAAGTTCTAATAATGGGAGATTTTAATTACCCTGAAATAAACTGGATAAGTGAGACCAGCAGTTCATCTAAGGGGAGCAGGTTCTTGAGTACACTCAGGGATCATTATCTGGCCCAGGTTGTAAAAGAGCCTACTAGAAATGAAGCTATCTTAGATTTACTCATCACAAATAATATTGATATAGTATCAAATGTCGGAATAGGGCAACCTTTGGGAAACAGTGATCACAACACAGTTGTAATGATATGGAATCACAAGGTTGTGGAGACCAGCAGCCAAGGTCAGCAATAATAGCAGAGTCAAGCTTATCAGATCTCAATGAAATTCACAAAAGGCAGGCTGGCGCAGTGGTAGGGAAGAGGTATAGCAGCCTGGGGACCAGGGTTCAAAACCCAGCAGAGTCAATTCCTCACAACAGTCTCATTTGAGATTGAATTAAAAAAAACAAAATTTTAAGGGGCCAACAAAAACTCTTAATTTAAAAAGGGCAGATTTTAACGGTCTAAGGGCAGCAATACAAAGTATAGACTGTTACAGAGAACTGATAGGTAAAAACACTGAACATAAATGGACAACATTTAAATCCTTACTAAATATACATACACATCGGCATATACCGTGTGGGAATAAAAGTAAAAGGAGTAAATCACAACCCATGTGGCTTAACAATGACTTAAAGATCAAGATACGGAGTAAAAAACAGGCATTTAAATTATACAAACAAGAGGGGACAGAGACTGCTTTACGGGAATACAAGGAAATCAACAAGGCTTGCAAAAGTGCGATTAGACTAGCTAAAATAAAAAATGAAAAATTTATTGCAAAAAAAAGTAAGACTAACCCTAACATTTTTTTTAAGTATATTAATGGGAAGAAGGCGAGGAAGGAAGCTATAAGAACATTAGAATGTGAAACAGGCTGTCTGAAAATTAGTGACCAGGAAAAGGCAGATGAGCTAAATAGGTTCTTTTCTTCGGTATACACAAGGGGGGTACAAGTGGTTGGGACACTGCAACATAATGGGGCTACACTACCTTTGCCAAATAATTGGTTAACACAGGAAGTAATCCAAAAGTGGATCATCTCTACCAGATGACTGGAGAAAAGCTGATGTGATACCTATATTTTAAAAGGGAGCAAGAGCAAATCCAGAGAATTATAGACTAGTGAGCCTCACTTCTGTAGTGGGGAAACTTTTAGAAGGGTTAATACGGGATAATATACAAGAATATGTCTATTTGAACAGGATTATAAGTAGGAGTGCTTGTGGACAACCACCTAGGTAACAGTGCTCAAAGCCAAGCAGCAGCTGCAAAGGCAAATAAAATATTAGCATGTATTAAGAAGGGTATAGAAGCCAGGGAAGCAAATATAATTCTGCCACTATACAAATCTCTAGTACGCCCTCATTTGGAATATGGAGTACAATTTTAGGCACCGCTTCATAAAAAGGACATTTTAGAGCTGGAAAAGGTACAGAGAAGGGCAACAAAACTAATAAGGGGAATGGAGGGGCTAAGTTATGAAGAAAGACTAACCAAATTAAACTTATTTTCTCTAGAAAAAAGGTGTCTAAGAGGAGATATGATTACCTTATATAAATACATCCAGGGTCAGTATAAAGATTTGTCAGGGGAGCTTTTTGTGCCAAGAGCTTTTCAACTGACAAGAGGACATCCCTTGAGGTTAGAAGTAAAAAGATTCCACCTCAAAGAAAGAAAAGGGTTCTTCACAGTAAGGGTGGTTGTTGAGGTATAATAAAAATGTTAATCCTGGGGAGACTTCCGGGTGTCTGTCTGTGACGGACGTGCACAGAGGGGGCTCCTGCCGTGGGGACAGTATTTGGGCAGATAGAGCACCCTAAACAAAAACAAAAAAAAGAACTCACAAGCAGCCCGGGTGGGGAAAGAGGAGGGGGTGGTCCGGGTCCCCTACTGGATCCCCCGGCTGTATACCCGGAGTTCCGGAGCCCTGACAAGAGGGGAGGGAGAGACTCCCTTGCGCCACAGGCAGTGGTGCCCTTCCCCAGGGAGCCCAGAGCCTCGGAGAGCGACGGGGTGAGCCGAGGGCACCGGGGGCAACAGCCTCTGTGCTGCTGAGGCTGCTGATCTGGCACAGAGAAGGAGGAGAGAGGCAGCAGGGCCCAAGAGCGCGCGGCCGACATCTTGGAGGTGGTGAGGGGGGGGCAAACTTGGAGGCCATCTTGGAGGTGGCAAACAGCCTAATTAAGAGGCCCAGCGCTCTGGAAATACCCTGGGGCAAGAATAAAAAGGCACCCGGACGGCAGTTGGCCTGACTGCATCCCCAAGGGACTCAGTGAGTAGAGAAGGGCTGGGGAAGAAAGGGGCTGGAGCGGCCATTTTCCCTCCTCCTCCTCCATTAGTGCAGGCACATAAGCACATGAATCCATGTGACCTGTGGGCACAATATACAACAACAACACCCTTATACCCAGCGTCAACAGCATACAGAATATATATTTATGTGAGCTTTCGCTTATCTCACACTCTCCCTTTCATCTGCAGAAAGTTTATAACTTTTACACAAAATTAGTGCATCAGCTACAAGCTGCTGGAACCTTGTGCTGAAAGAACTTTGGCCTATAAAGAGCTACCTACAATCTCTGCACAGCACCCGGCTTTTGTCATAGCCTGATTAGGCAAGTTGGGGCGTGGGAGACCTACATTCCCCCCGGCTGGAGTACCTGCCCAGCGGCATATACAGCAAACTGACTATACCACTACCTGCGGGTCATTGTGGGCCGAATAGCAATTTAACCATGTCTCCCTAAGATCAACAAGACATCCCGGGGGGGGGGGGGGGGGACACCCTAGCTCGGGGAGAATGTTGATGTTGTGAGCATATATTACCAGACCAAGCTGGGCGAGAGGATATAATCCAGGGGCCCTGATAGACGATCCAGCCCATTCCTTCTCTCAGACCGAGTCTTTCAAGCACAGCCGGGTTCTTGGGGGTGCAAGCTTGAAGATGGGGAAAAATAAGAAGGGCGCGCAGGCAAAACGCATTATAACGGACCACTTTGGACATTCAGGAGCAAGCTCTAGCCCGCCCCATGCTTCTCACTCAGAACCGTCCGAAAACTCTGACTCTGAGGGGCAGCCAGTGGCCCTACCACAACAACACATGCATCTCTCCCCGAATCATTGGCAATGATTGAGGAAATGTTTTTGGCCCACCTCACAAAAACTGTAGACTCTCTTAAAAAGGACATTGGTGACCTAGGGTAGAGAACCCACCTACTCGAAGAATCCACAGACCACATAATGGAAGCGCAAGAGAGATACTGGGCTGAGATCGGTCAGAACTCAACACGCATTTCTATCCTTGAAGAAAAATTTGAGGACCTGGAAAATCGCTCCAGACGTCACAACCTGAGAATTAGGGGTGTACCTAGAGCAGTCCAGGACCTGATGCAGTACTTGAAAGCAACCATCGGCAGCATCTTACCGGACGTCCCATAGTCTATCTGGGATATGGAAAGGGCCCACAGAGCACTAGGAGCCTCAAAGAACCAGAACTTGCCAAAGGATGTGATAATTAGATTTCTGAGGCAAAAGTCAAGGGACCTCATCTTATCGGCCTCCAGGAAGATGGTAGTCATTAAGGGCCCGGCCAACTCGGAGCTCCAAATCTACTCGGATCTGTCTCCCATCACTTTGGCAGACGGAGAGAGATGAAGCCAGCACTAGAGGTTCTGATCAGACATAAAATACAATATAGATGGAGCTTCCCATTTGCCTTGTTGTTCCAACATAATGGTTCCTCTTATTCAGCCAGCTCACGGGAGGAGTGCCAAGAGCTTCTCAAATGCCTCCACTTGCTGCCCGCAAGGGAATCGAGCGAGGCTCAAGCTAATATGCCGATGCCACTTCCTACCAAGCAATGGCGGGAAGTAATCTGCGTTAGGCAAAGGAGCCCTCTTCAAGGGGAGACAATCTCTCTCTGCGCCCCTCACAGGGCGGACCATCCTGGCAGAGCCCCTCCGCTTCAGCAGACCCTACTTGAGACTGTTTCTTGGGAGTCCTGGAACGCTTTTTGCACTTCTATCTTCCTCTGGACGGCTGCTGACAGTTAACTGTTTACTCTGTTTGTTTTAGAATGTTGAGGTTTAAGGAAGCTGAACGGCCTATTTTCCATAGCCCTAATCGGTGCACTAGGACTATGTCTAGAATAAAGAATGTGCCAGGTACTGAAGGGACCTTACGAGAAAAGTACTAGGGCCCTTAGTTGTACACTTTAACCTAAATTAGTAGGCTTCTCTACCCTGGCACCACAAGTGGTCATTAGCCATGTCAGCACCAGTCCTCATAGCGAGGCCCTATGGGTCTTATTCTCCCCCCTTCCCCGACTCATACTCTAACTTTTTTTAGTACCCCTCCCTTTGAGGGTAGTTTGGAGGTATGGTCAGCCAAACCTCCACCCCTGAAACCGCCACTGCAGTAAGGTGGCTAGGGAGGTTATGTTTATTATGTCCATTAAGTTGTTTACATCTTATGTGAAAACTGAAAGTTTAACGTTATTATTACTCTGCTCTCCTTCCTTTGTTCTTGTGTCACCCTCTCCTGGCGGGAAATATCTCCACTCCACTCTACCTCAACATGCTTGGGCTCACAAGCTGAGGTTACAGACTCCGTCTGGTCTCCCCGCCCCGCGGGCCTGGATCCAGGGATGGGTGAGTCAGCAGCTGATGAGCACTCCTCACTTCAACACGGTCATGGCTAGTGTAGAGTATACATTTGTGACTCATAATGTACAAGGCTTCAATTCCCAATTCAAGAGGAGGAAGGCTTTCCTTTACTATAAAGAGATTAAGCCGCCATCAGTGCTCTTCTTGCAAGAGACCCACTTCTCCCGTAACCATGTCCCTAGCTACTTACACAAAGACTACCCAGTATTTTTCTCAGCGACACAACCTACTAGGAAAGCAGGAACCTCAATACTCATCCACCGAGCGTTCCCCTTCATTTTGGAATCAAAAAAGGTAGATAAGGAGGGACACTATATTATCCTAAACGGCTCTGTAAATGGCCAGCCCATAACTCTAGTCTCCATATACGCTCCCACCACATCTCCTCATAAAATTTTGTTAAGGATCTTGAGGATTCTAGAAACACAGGCCAATGGGAGGGTGATAGTGGGGGGTGACTTCAACCTAACTCTTGATCACACATTGGACAGGTCTAATAGTTTAACGAATGGGCGCTTCTCCAACAAAATAAAACAAATTAATAAATGTCTGGACGGGTTGGGACTGGTGGACGCTTGGAGGGGACATTATCCCAGGTCGAGAGAGTATACATACTACTCACACACTCATGGGTCTTATTCGCGCATAGATTCCCTACTAATAGACTCGTCTCTTTTTGACTCCTCCAAGGAGGCTAAAATTCTCCCCTGAACTTGGTCGGACCACTCGGCTGTTCTTATTACCTTGAATTTGGGATCCCAGCTTAAACCCCCTTATGCATGGAAGTTGAACGAGCTACTTCTCACAATTCCCTCCCTGCATGAACAAATGGCCGGTGACTTGCAATTATTCTTCGACCAGAATTTTCTCACAGACGTGGGAATTGGTTGGACCTGGGTCACCCATAAGGCATTTATGAAAGGAACTTGTATAAAGCTAGCATTGGGCTATAAGAAGCAATGTAGGCTGCGAGAATCGGAGCTTAGGGAGGAGTTGGGGTTACTGGAATGTCAGAACCAACTTAATTCTAAGGCCCAGCTGCGCCAAAAAAAATGAAATTTGTAGACTTGAATTAGATAACCTCCTAAGCGATAGAACAGAAAAGGCCCTCCGGCGCACTAAACATCTATTTTATGCTAAAGCCAATAAACCAGGCTCCATGTTAGCAAGGAGGCTTAAAACAAAATCTGGCAAAACCACTATCTCTAGAGTCAGAACACCTACTGCTGGCATTACGGTGAGCCAAAATGAAATTCAGAAAACTTTTGCTGAATTCTACCAGGATATTAACACCTCAAAGCCCAAAAGCAGTGCAGAAGCCATACAATCATATTTGGATAAATACGACTTTCCATCGGTGTCAGACCAAAATTTAAGCAAACTTAACTCGAATATCACAGAGGAGGAAGTTCAAACAGCCATTAAGAACCTGGGCCGGACGGGTTCACTAACTCATATTACAAAAAGTTTGTGGCCCAATTATCCCCCTTTCTCTGTAAACTATTCAATTCAATTCTTGATGGTGACTCGATGCCCCCAGTGCTTAACAGGGCGGATCTAGTCCTCTTTCCCAAAGAGGGCAGGGACCCTCTCGAGGCCAAGAATTATCGACCAATCTCCCTTATGAATGGAGACATTAAGCTCCTGGCTAAGATAATGGCGGGCAGGGTCTCGGACTTCCTACCAGATTTGGTTCATAAGGACCAAACAGGCTTCATCCCCTATCGACAGACAGCAGATAATATCAGGAGGACGCTGAATGTCTTGCACTCTGCGCAAGTAGCTAGCACACCTTTGTGCGTTCTCGCGCTGGATATCGAGAAGGCCTTCGACACGGTCGAGTGGCCTTATCTCTATTCAGTCCTAGGGAAGTTTGGCTTCGGGGGACACTTCATTAACCTAATTAAAACGCTTTATCATTACCCAGCAGCCAATATTAGATTACCAGGAACAAAGAAAGTGGATATTAAAATTCAGAGAGTGACTAGACAGGGATGTCCACTCTCTCCACTATTATTTGCTTTGGCGATTGAGCCCCTTGCCCAGGCCATTAGGACCAGATCGGACATCCAGGGCCCGGAGGTGGGATTTCAACACATTAAATGTTCGCTATTCGCAAATCCGGTAGCATCGATTGCCAATCTTATGCTGACTATCGATGAGTTTAGCTTACACTCGGGTCTGAAAATTAACTGGGATAAGACTGAGGCGATGGGTGTAGGGATGCGGCAGACAGACATCCAGGTTCTGAAACTTAGGTACAAATTTGTCTGGCCGTCAGACGGCATACAATACCTGGGGGTCAGGATCACGGAGAGAGTCTCAGGGATGTATAAAGCAAACTACCCCCCACTATTTTGGAAACTGTTAGAAGAGCTTGCAAAAATGGTCTAAATATAATATATCATGGACAGGGCGTATCGCTACTATTAAAATGAATGTGTTACCTAAAATTCTTTACCTATTTAGGACGCTGGCCATCCCAGTAGAAACCCAAGATCTCGAAATAATGCAACAACATATTTTTAAATTTATTTGGGCAAACAAACCACCGCGGATAAGTAAGCAGTTAATGTACAGGCATAGAACCCAAGGGGGTCTCTCCTGCCCCAATCTTAGGCTGTATCTAAGAGCCGCCCAGCTAGCTTTCTTACCTAGAGCCCACTCAGTCAAACACCAGCCTACCTGGGTGTTTATGGAGAATCAAGATCTCAAGCCCTGGACGTGGGACACTATTAAAGAAGTTTTTCACGCAGAGTCCCATCAGTGGTGGGCTCTTGGACAACTAGATAGGATAAACACCTGGTTCTCCAATGATATAATTTACCCACACGCTCAAATGCTGGATAAGTACGATATCCCGCCAAGAGAAAATTGGCGCTACCTGTGTGTTAGGCACTGGTTAACGTCTTTGGTACAGAGTCTAGGACCCCCAAGATCAACCTGGTTCTCGATGGTGTGTAAGAACCTGCCTCTGACTAGGGGTACACTGGGAGCCCTGTACTCCTTTTTTAATAGGGCTGATAAAACTCCTAAACCCCCCTTTATGCACAAATGGGAACAGGACCTGGGAAGGGGACTGAGGCCGGCGGAGTGGAAGGAGGCCTTTACCAATCTGTCTAGGGGCTCTATTACATATAATATTCTGGAGGTGTCGCTTAAAGTCCTACACAGGACATACCTCACCCCCTCTAGAATGCATTCTATGAACTCACAGAACAACGATAAATGCTATAGGGGCTGTCATCATAAAGGGGAGTTTTTGCATATCTGGTGGTCATCCCCAGTGGCTAGGGACATCTGGGAACAAGCTATGAGTCTCGGATCCAAATTATTTGGTAGCCCAATTCGACACTCAATTGAAAATTGCCTTTTAGGAATGCATATTGAAGCCTTAACTAAAATACAAAATAAGTTATTGCAATTTATTTATTTAGCAGTTAAACAGCATATAGCTAGAAAATGGAAATCCCCAAGGCTTAGCTTAGGTGAGATAATCACCAAGGTTAACTTCATTATAATTAATGAAAGATTAACCAGTACTTTAGAAGATCAGTACCCCCAGTTTTTAAAGATATGGACCCCTTGTCTAGACTCCCAACATAGTATATTGATTAGGTAACGCACACTATTCTCTCCTCTGTGTCCCTGGCCCCGCGGAGGCGGAGGCCGGCTGGAGCGTGGACCGGAAGGGATCATGAGTGAGGTAACTAACCAGGAGATGCCTTTTGTCCCTTTTCTATCTTTCTCTTTCTTTCCTTTTTTTCTCTGTGTATTTTTTTTTATTTTTTATTTTTTTATTTTTTTGTCTTCTCTTTAATCACAGTTTCTGTTTATACTAGATGCTATGTTAAGTTAATTAGTTGCAATTACGGAGTTATATTGGCTAATTTCAGAGTTCCTCAGTATTTTATATATCGAGTAGGCTAAGTTTAGATTTGAGGAGGGAACTCCTCAGTAAGTAAATCACAGAAATTATTCAAAATTTTGTGAAGACTGCAGAATATCCTTGGATAGATTGCACCTTGTATTTAAGTTTTCAAATCTGACACTGTGTTTGGGCCTCATTCAATTGCAATTTTGCCAATTGAATAGGGCTCTAAATAAGCACATAGCATTATTTTTTTTTTAAAGTTTTTAGTTAGTAAAAACTTTGCTTTAGGATAGATGTTTACTAACTAAAAACTTCTTTAAAAAAAATAAGTTATGTGCTTATTTAGAGCCCTATTCAATTGGCCAAATAGCAATTGAATGAGGGCCTTTATGTTTAACATATAATGCTTGGCAATGGAGAATCTGTCTATCTGATCTATCATTATTACATGCTGTGTTTTACCTTTGGTCTTTAATAAAAAAGATTGGAATAAAAATGTTAATCCCTATTAATATTTTATTTGGCATCGTGATCCTACTAATATTTGATTTGACCTTTTGCAATTCTGATTACAATGATGTCTAAAGCCATTCCCCTTGTTTTATCAACAAGACCCTTTGATACTCCATAAATAGTTTCTGGAGGACTTGTATTTCTAGTTATAACTAATGTAATCTAAAACAGGTATCTATGTACACATACCTAAACCTGTCATGACCTGTATTTCTTGAACCTGCAAAAGATGACTCATTTACCTCTGTTAATGCAAGGTATGGGCATGGGTACCTTTATAAGCTGCCCTGAATGTTCAATAAATTGAGACCATTTGATACCAATCCCTTGTGTGTAGTGTATCATTTGTGTCTCCCAGATATCTGAGCCAAGAGGAGAGTGCATGAGGAAGGTGATAAAAGGTTTTACCCCGGGGTGTGCTTGTCCCAGAAATGAAAGTAATTTTGCTTTAACAGTGGTTAATCTGTGGAATTCTCTACCAGAGGAGGTGGAGACAGCGGATTCGATAGATAACTGTAAAAGGGGACTAGATTTATTTCAAATTAAAAAGAGAATTCAGGGTTATCATGGATAATTAGAGAGACAGTATTGATCCAAATTTTTTACATTTCCCTTTGAGACAATTGGCTAAGTCTCGCTTGTGTTTTTTTTTTTTTTTCTATTTGCCTTCCTCTGGACTAATTAATAATAAAAAAAAACATTAAATAATTCATTAATAATTAATTAACAACTAATGAATTAATAGTTAATCCGCATATTGCAGATCAGAGGAGATCTTAAAAGGTTGAACTTGATGGACTGAAAGTGTTTTTTCAACCTTAAATACTATGGCTCTCATTCAAATGCGATTTTGCCAATTAAATAGGGCTCTAAATAAGCACATAACATTTATTTTTTAAATAAGTTTTTAGTTTGTTAAAACCTTGCTTTTAGATAGATGCTTACTAAGTAAAAACTTACTTAAAAAAAATATGTTATGTGTTTATTTAGACCCCTATTCAATTGTCCAAAATAGCAATTGAATGAGGGCCTATGTAACTGTGTAACTATATATGTAACATTATGAAGTTCAGTACTTCATAAGAGAATATTATAAGTATGACACTTTAGTGGTTCATTAAGATAATTTGACTATAATAATCTTTTTAATTACATCTTGTATTCAGTAATTAGTATTTAATCAAACAGACAAAAATTTATCATCATTATGTCAAAACATATTAAAGTTATTACGCTATGATTACATGAGTGGGCCCTTCATATATAACACAATATTGTACATTAAAGGAAGTCTTTAGGCAAACATTTTTTGTTTTATATAAATATATTGACTCAATGACTAAATTCATTGCATCCCCCCTAATGGAATTGTCATATAAAAAATATACTTCATTTACTTATAGGAAGTCTCTAAAGTAAGAGATTCTTCGTTCTAGAACCTACCCTTGTCTTCCAGTTCCCGCTCATAGAGGATGTCATTTTTACAGCTGTGAGCATGGGCGTAGGAGCCTCAAAAAATCTGTGTGTGTGTGTGTGTGGGGGGGGGGATGACAACGTTTACAGAGATTAAAAAAAGCAGTGGCCCTGAGTAATGGTACTTATTGTAGCTATGATCAATGGAAGCAGCGATCTGAGGCAATACCAATTCTCCTTCAATTCTAATGGTATCAGTAAAAGTATGGATGAAAGATGAGCTGCTATCCTGAAGATCTTGAGACCTCCCTGCAGAGTATAACAGCTCAATGAAATGGAGAGAGAAAACGAAAAGATTGTAGCACTTTACAGAAAGAGTAATAGAAAATTGGAAATAGTAGAGTCAAACACAATTAAAGACGTGAAACATCACTGGGATAAGCATAAGGCCCATAAGGGGTTAATAAGCCAGACTTTTGGTTGATAGAATGGGCAAGCTAGGTGGGCCTTTATATTTATCTGTCATCAAATCAATGTTTCTATGAAATAAATAGACAGACATGGAAGAGAGAGAGAGAGAGAGGAGGTGAGAGGTTATAGGTAGGGAAACAGAAGGCATAAGAGGGGGAGAAGGGAGCTAGCGATACATACATAAGGGTTTATGCTGTTAGACATGTCCCAATGTTCGTCTTGTCATCATATACATATAACTATAAACAAAAAATGTGTATGCAAAGCAGATAAAAAAACTGATTGTGAGGAAAACACAGAAATTTGTTGTAGTCATGGATGGCTTGCAAACTACTCATATGTTTTGCTAATTTATAATTTCACTATCATATCACTGTATAACACAGACTTCCTCAAACCTCACTATCTTATCACTGCATAACACAGGGTTCCTCCCACATCACTATCATATCACAGACTTCCCCCACCTCTCTATCATAACACTGCATAACTATCATATCATTGCATAGCACAGACTTCCTCCAGCCTCACTTGCTTCCAAGTTTAATCACTCCATGGTACCTTCGCAGGGTAATAGTGAGTGAAGGTGGAATACGTGTGATGTGGGAAAAGGGGAAGAGAAAAGAAATAGGTGAAGAGCAAAAATCAGAAGGCTGAGAGGGAGGTGGAACGTTCCATAGGAAAAAATAAATACTAGAAAAAACATAATTAAGAACATAGAATAGAAATGAGTTGCAAAGAAATGAATCAACTGCAAGAGTAAATAAATAAAAAGTCAGGTGTTTTGGTGCAAATATACATGATAGAAAAAGTATACTAGCCGTTTGTAATTACAATATTGTGTGTACCTTTGTGCAACTAGTCTCTTTGCTGTTACCTGGTTGTCCATTGCATCCTCCAGTATTGTGAAAAAGGGGGAGAGTCAAAAGTTGTCCTGTGAGAGAAGCTGCTCCATAGAGCTGGTGCCCTCTAGTGGTGTCATCGGGTAATGATTGAATAGGTTTAATTTTGCTATTTTGTGTGTCCCCTACTCAAATAATATGGGCGGGGGGGGGATTGGTCCCTCCATCCCCCCCAGTTCCTACTCCCCTGACTGTGAGCTAAAGTCATACACAAAGCGGAGAGGGGTGATGATACAATTAATCAAGTCACCTAAAATATTTATAATAAGACTTACTTTAAGTATCAAATGACTGTCACATAAGCTACTAACAAAATAACTACTTATCATTTTGTTGATATTAAAATATAAATTTATGTATAGTACTTTTCCAATGACTTTTTAGAATTTCCTTTAATGGAAGATGATTATCTTTAGAGCCTATCCATCTGTTCTTCTATTTAACAGGTCATCCTCTGTGTTATCTATGTCTTTGATAAGCAGTCTTGTTTAACTGTGTGTAAAAAAAAATAACTTTCATAGCTAGTTTCTGTATAAAAAGCTAATCTTGTGACAAAACCATCAAGTACCCAGTTGTGTAGTAGGATACGTGCTTTGTCCTGTATTTGTTTTATAGTTTTTTAATGATTCTTTTTAAATTTTGCATGGAGCTTTTCTAATCACTCTGATCAATGAGGTGAAAGTAGATCCCAGATAGAGATTCGTGATTAAGGATAAAGGGCTATTGAATAAAAATGAGCTTGATGGAGCTCAGAGGTGCAATGGCTGACAGATGTACCTGGCGTGTTGTGGTACATAGGATGACAAAGAGTCAGACATGACTGTATGACTAAACAATAAATTAGAATTTAACACCATCCCTATGTCATGTCATCACACAAATCATGATCCTTTCAAATTACAGGCTTGAGTAACATTATTACTTTTGACATCAGCATCACATAGCCAATGAAATACAGCATGTGGCATGCGCTGGCTTGATGGGTATATACTGTAAATTGACATGTAGGCATTCTGCAAACATATCAACCATTGCTGTCATGGGTATCTAACTTTGAAAAGTGGGTAGTCATTGGCTTTTGGGCCAAGGGTGGCAGTATTTCTGAAACAGTGCAGTTTGTGAACTGTTCGCGTGCTGCTGTTGTTAAAGTGTACTGTGACTGGACAATGGCGCCATTGTAAATAAACAGTGTCAAAACTGTGAAGCATCATATGCCATTGATGTAAGAGGTAAACGTCGGCTGTGAATGTGTGTGAGGACCAACCGACATGCTACAGTTGAGCAACTCACTGTGCAAAGGAACCAGGGGGCTACCAAACGTGTGTCTAAAACGACAGTACAGTCAACCTTGTAGGGTATGGGGCTCCGAAGCAACTGGCTGGTCACTGGACCTCCTCTGATTGGATTGGATTGCCTTCTGATGAGTCACATTTTCTGCTCCATCGACTGGATGGACGTTGGCGTGTCAGGTGCGAAACCTCAGAGAACAAACACTCTGCAACCATTGTTGAAAGAACCCAAGCTGGTGGTGGAAGTGTTATCGTCTAGGGAATGTTTTCTTGGCATTGTATGGACCCACTCACAACCGATTGGGTCATCTATCCATCCTTGCAGATCAAGTACACCCACACACATTGACTGTCTTCCCTGGAGCGGATGAGATCTTCCAGAAGGAAAATGCAACATGTCATACGGCCTGAATTGTCCTGCAGTGGTTGGAGGAGCAGAACGAAGACTTCCAAGTACTTATTATTATCGTTTATTTGTAACGCGCTGTGACAATCTGAGGGTAGGGGCTCTACAAGCTCAGGGCTACCTGCTATAAACTACAGATTAACTAACCACAAGGACTGTTTGGGTTCTTTAAAATCTCGGCACCAGCACCCTGATATCTGGCTTCTGTATCAGTCAGAGTCTCTCCATCAGGAATCAGAGCTTCCAGGAGCCTCAGAAACCTTCCTGTGGTAGTTATCAGGATAGGTTACTTGCAGGGTGGAGCTAGGTCGAGGAGCAAAATAAGAGACACACAATTTCTATATGCCTCCAGAAGTGAACTGTTTTATTTTTGGAAAGTCAACCATATTTATAGCAGTTAGATACAATGGGGTGTACACAATGCAACAATCAGAGGATGTTGGAGACAATTACAAGAGATGATCCCACATGGAGTCTATCAGTATCTGGATGGCTGGCACCTGAGAAGAATAAGGCTACCTTCGAAAACATTCTGCCATCTCCAGCTGCCTAGCACATGGAAGAGGTAATCAAATTATTTGGGCAAACAATGGGACAAAACAGATAACAGTTCAATATAGGTGTCTGCTCACTGCCGACTCAGCACATCCTGTTTCGCACATCAGACTAAGATCCAGGAACTGGAAAAAGGGGTCCATGACACGCACCAACATATTCTGTAGCGCTATACATAAGTTGTGAACAAGGCAAAACAACATTAACACATTACAAAAGATGGAGGGCCCTGTCTTTGAGCTTAGAATTCAGTGTCCATAGTCCTATCCCCAAAGCACATTGGAAGATTTAAAACTCGCAGACTTATAATCAAACGGCTTTGGGTGTGTACAGGAGGGGGAAAATGCAGTGTGCATGTTAAGGAGGCATGTTATAGGCTTCTTTAAACAGGTGTGTTTTAGTAAGGTTTTGAAGCAGGAGGATAATCTGTTGGAGTGAGGCAAGGAGTTCCAGAGAATAGGGGCAGTGTGAGAAACGTCCTGAAGGTGGGAGTTAGAGGAGGTGATGAGAGAGGAGGAAAGAAGAACGTCATTAGCAGAGAAAAGAGGGAAGGTGGGAGAATGTTTGGAGAGAAGAGCAGAGATATAAGGGGGTGCAGTGTTGTTGATGGCTTTGTAAGTTAGGGTCATGATTTAAAATGTTATTCTGGAGGCTATGGGAAGCCAGTGGAGTGACTGACAGAGAGGTAATGCAGACACAGAGCGTTTAGTACGGTAGATGAGTGTAGTGGAGGCATTCAATATGGACTGAAGGGGGGATAGACGGGTGGTGGGTAGGCCAGCCAGAAGTGAGTTGCAGTAATCAAGATGGGATATGATGAGGGAATGTATTAGAATCTTAGTTGTTTCTTGTGTAAGGTAGTGACGTATTTAAAAAAATATGTATAAGTTGAAAAGACAAGATTTTGTTAGTGAGGAATAAAAGAGAGGGCAGGGTCCAGTAGAACCCTGAGACAATGGGCTTGGGAGGTAGGAGTGATAATGGTGTTGTTGACAGTGAGAGAGATGTGAGGAATTGACGCTGTAGTAGATGTTGGTAAGATTAAGAGTTCGGTCTTAGACAAGTTGAGTTTGAGATGGTGTGTGGACATCCAGGAGGATATGCTTTAGAGGCAGTTGGAAACACGTGCTAGAAGAGAGGGGGGATACATCAGGTGCTGAGATTTGAGTGTTATCTGCATAGAGATGATACTGAAATCCAAAAGATTTCATTAAGGTGCCAAGTGAGGATGTAGTGATGGAGAATAGGAGGGGGCCTAGGACTGAACCTTGGAGTACACCAACAGACAGAGTGAGGAGATTAAGAGGTGCCAGAGAAGGAGAAACTAAATGTTTGATCATGTAGGTATGATGTGAACCATGAGAAAGCAGTATATCTGATTCTGAGGGAGTGGAGAATTTGGATTAGTAGAGGGTGATCAACTGTATCAAAGACATCAGAGAGATCCACGAGAAGTAGAATAGAAAAGTGACCCTTTGACTTGGCAGTGAGCAAATCATTAGTGAGCTGTCTCAGTAGAGTGTTTGGGTTGGAAGCCGGATTGGAATGTGTCAAGAAGGGATTTGGAGGAGATAAATTGGTTAAGGCGATTGTAGACAAGCCACTCAAGCAGTTTGGAAGCCAGGGGAATTAAACAGATAGGGCACTAGTTCTTTGCAGAATCAGTGTCAGATGAGGATTTTTTAAGAGTGGGTCTAACTATGGCATGTTTTATAGTTGATAGAAGCATGCCAGTGTTTAAGGAAAGGTTGAGGAGATGTGTGAGAGCAGAAGGAAGTGTGGTAGAGAGGGAAGGTATAAGCTGTGATGGACTAGGATCTAGAGGACAGATAGTAAGGCGAGAGGTTGATAGTAGGCTGGATACTTCATCCTCTGTTACAAGGTCACAGGAATGCATAATGGCTGTGGACATAGAATAAGGGCAGTGAGGGAAAGATGTAGTGAAACTGAAGGATAGAAGGTGGTGGTCAAATAGAGGGAGTGGGAAGATGGCGAGGTTAGAGGTACTTCCCTAGCCTCCAAATTCCCTGGACTTGAATCCCATCTAGCACCTTGATTTCCATGTTCACCATATGGAACCTCCACCAGGCATTCTTCAACAGCTGTCGGATGTACTGCAGTTTGCATGGCTCCAGATACCCTTGCCAACCCTTCGGCATCTTATTGACTCACTACCACTCTGTCTAGCTGCTGTCTGTACTGCCCACTGTGGTTATTAAGGATATTTAGCTGGATTATGTATTAGTTGGATCTACCATAAATACAATCTGATTAGCTAAATTTTATAAACATGGGAATAATTATCATTTTAGTTTCCCTCTGCTTTATATCTCAAAAAATGTGACATCCCCCTCTCCCCAAGGATGGCAAAAGAACAACTATTACAAATATTACACATTAACAGAGAACTAATTTAGAGACAGAGAAAGTCAAATTTGGTAGACAATGATAGGGTTAAATTAACAATTTAGGCCACAATAAAAAAGAATATGCAATAAACAGTCAACGCAATTCACATGTTCTAAAGAAAGATGATATTTTATTTTCCAAATTAAATTCCTTCTTCTGATTTGCAATTGACTCATATGAAGACTCAAAAAAAAAAAACAGCTGTTTAAAAAAAAAGAAAGAAAAAGGTGCTTTTTAAAGATTTTGAGTGCATAGCTTGTTTTTCAGTCTTCCACTCTATCCCTGCTGTTTTGCTCATAAAACAAAGAATTATCTGGACTGGAGGAATTTCAGTGAGGTATTGCCTAAGTGGGGAGGGTGGGGAGGTTCACAGCCTTCTTTATAAGAAAGAAATACACAAAAGTGTCATTTATTTCTCTCTGTTACATTGTGTCATCTGTGAGAGAACACAATGTAACCGATTTAATGTAAGGTACTGATCTACTGCTCACACAATGTAACATTTTATAACTAAATACAGCATTAGTGACATTGTTACTATTACTAATTAGTGTCGTTAATGGACTCAAAAAAATATAATGTGACCCTGTTATTTTTCTGGGCTCTTATAGAGCATTAAATTGCTACTGTACCATGAACATGTTTGAAAACTTTGGGTCTGAATAAGAGCATAATCAGGCAGGAAAATGGTCATGTTATAAAGTATAATAAACCTATGCACCTAATAAATTGTATCCAAGCTTTTCTTTGAACATTAGATGTTACATTTTGACAACCAAGCCCCGAAGGAGTCATATGAGATGAAACGCGTTGGAGATAGTATTGGAACTTGTACACAGATATTTGGTATTCATTTTCCAACATTTTTTTTTATATTTTATTTATTATATTCATTTATTTTTTGCATATATGCCCTGTATATCAAAAAATGGGTAAGCAATATGGAAAATATTAGAACAAATAGGTTGTGATGCCTCTGCTGGAACCGGGAGGAATCCATGATACATTATGGAAGTTGTATATGTGAGGGGCACTTATCTTTGTGGATAGAACTGTTTGCAGTTAATAATGCAGTCTTCCCTGTTTCTGTACATGTGCAGGAGGCTTTCAAATTAGTGGGGTCCAATTATCAAACAAATCCTCTTCACTTCTCCTTCTTTCCTCCTCACACACTTTCCCCCAGTGATATATAAAGAAAACACATCTCCCATGCTCCAGCGCTCAGGAAGTGATGAACAAAGACAAGTTGGATTCCTCTGAGTTTCTTTAAAGGCACAACTCACTAAATGTGCTTTGAACCTTTAGAACAGTATTTAAAATCATGTAGGTAAACTGTTTAAATGTTGATGAAGAACTGACTTATTTAAAGGTATTGTGTGTAGAAAATAAAGACAGAAGCTTGGTCACACCACCAGTGGGATTCATGTGGCCAGTCAATCTACTTAATACATTTATGCGGAGTTAGTCCTTAGGAAAGACAAACAGCTGCAGATACCAAAAATCAGCAGCTACAGGAAGAAACATAGATACGCTGTCTTGATTTATCCTGTGCCAGTACTACAGGGGAGAAGTGGTGTTCTGCAATACTCCAAACATATATAAAAAGCACATGAGTGACTGTAACTATCAACACACTGCAGAGACCACCTTTGTCTTATACTATATGTAAATGCTACAGTCTGTTTGTTTTTTAATGTGAGTTCAAGAGCATCCACCACTTACTTAATGAATTTGAACCAAGGATGGCCAGATGTTTCTAGTGCTAAGCCACCTGTCATCAAGATCAAGTGTGTGTGTGTAAATAAATATATATATATATATATATATATATATATATATATATATATATATAGTGACAAATTCACTGTCAGGCTCAGGATCCGGGCCTTGTTTTCCAATAAAACAAGACGCTGGAGCCCTTTACATGTTTCACTGAGCTTTTACTGTATATTTGTCAGCATATAACAGAAATAAACATTGAAAATAAAGACCTAGCTTCTCCTTGAAGCGCTGACTAGACTTTGAGTGTAGTTCCCTGACTGCAAAACAATAGTCTAAGAGAACAGTCCAAAAATACAGGCCTGCATACTTTCCTGGTTTAGAAATCCGCTTTCCTTGTATAGTCCCAGGCGACACTGGAACCTTACCCTTCCTGGGTGATCACCTTCAGGGTATTGTAAATCACAGTAGCTTTCAATCTGCAGCTCTGTATCTTTACTGCTTCTCAGAGCAGTCTCCAAACAAATCTCTCTTCTGGATGCAGCTCCCTAGAGCTGTCTCAGAAACTCTATCCTGGCCCAGACTGAACCACCTTGCTGGTTTGCTCAGTGGACCCTTTAAAGCAGCTCCCAGCTGGACCTGATTACTTCTCAGGTTTCATTCCACACCTCCTAATGTGAGTACTGCTTCAGAGATTAGTACTCTCTCTTGTGCTGTGTGTCCACACTGGCCTCTGGGTGCAGACTATTACAATATATATATATATATATATATATATATATATATATATACATACATACACAGCAACTCAGGGACTCGGTCGATTTAGTTACCTGACAATACATGGCAACATTGTTTTGACTAAATGATTCTTAAAGGGCCATTGTAATGGTCAAACAATAAGATTTAGTCAATTATCTAGTAACTAATTAACAATAGCAATCAGTATTTGCATAAATAAATGCAATGTAGCTATTTAAAACTTACATTTGCATCTAACACTGTAGCTTACAGCAGTTGTGCTTCTGTACACACCCAAGTAGGTGTCCATAACGTGAAAAAGAATCTGCCCAAAGGGCTATCTTATTTTTTTCTGACTGGACTGGTGTAGGTTTGTCTGCAATAGGACGGCAGGGAAGTAAACAGATAAATACTTCTATCAAGACAGTCTCCCTGAGCAAATCAAATTCCACCTATTTTATTGTTCTAAAAAAATAATTTAGGAACATAAAATGCACAATTAATGAGGAGTTTTATATTCAGTAATTGTTTCCACAGCCCTTAAAGGGTCTCTTTGCTTTTTGCTCTAATTATTTTAGATTGCTGCTGGTGGTGATGTTCATGAGTGTAATGGTCCCTTAATTGATTCCTTGGGGATTGAGTAAAAAAGAGGTGAGATTGTGGGTCTTATAAGGTGGTACTGGCATTGCATATTAATACATGAGGGTTAAATGATCTTGTCTTAAAGGCAGATGAAGCAGGAAAAGGATGGAGGAGAGACATCAGCCAAGTGGTTCGATCAGAGAGGAGCACAGTAGAATGGAGGGAGCCAGATTAGAGTGGGGTATATAGAGAATTAAATCATAGGAAGACAATTAGGGGTCAAGCTGTGCCAAGTTTAGTAATAGTAGGGGGGTAGAATTGGATTGTAGCTGGTGGCACTGGATGGTTTTCATAAATAGATTGAATGCTTGGGATTAAGGAAGAACTAATGAGGGGAATGGGCTAGAGGAAAATGGAGGTATGGAAGGGTATACAGGGCAGTAGTGGTACCTATGTAAATGTATTAAATGGGTATAGGGAGCTGCACTGGTGCCAATATGGATGTATGGACAGGATATAGGGAGCAGTAGTGGTGCCAATATGGATGTATGGAATGGGTATTGGGGGAAACCATTAATCAGTAACCCCTCTTGAATATATATATATAAGTTATTATGCATAGAAGGCATGAATCTCAGGATGAGATTAGAAAAATTATTATAATCATAATTAATATGATTATAAATAATAATATTGTAATTAATTAATTAACCGTTGTTATAACAGTTAATCGTGAGTCAGCCTATTTTTCTTACCGTGTACATTCACTTTGAAGTTACAAGTGAACTTAGCGGACGAAAAATTGAACCTGTGATAATTGATGATATTGTCGAGGGTTTTCTACATAGGAAGTCGTTGGACACAACGTTTTTGGTTTTTGGATCCAGAGGCACCAGAGTGAGACGCAATTGGAGTAAGACAGGCTTCATTTCTGTGGATCCATTGGTATCCAGATGGAGACATCAAATTGGGGTGCACACCTTTTTTGATTAGGGACCGTGCTGAAGACACATCAAAGTGTAAGTAATGGAGATAATTGCTAAATATGCTGAATGTAGCGATTTTTAACCAGTGATTGTTGAAAATGATAGTATGCTTAGCAGAATACATGATTTATAAGTTACAATGTGAAAAGCAAAATAAGCAAATTGATAAGAAAAAATGATGCTTAACCAAGAAGAGAAATAAGTTACAGAACTGTATGAAATTGTTAATGTGTATTAAGAACCAGATGAATATGGCTATAATGAGGAGTATTCCAGTTGCAGCAGATACAGAGACTAGTCAAGAAGCAGACATTTGTCCAAAATGTGGCATAAATGCAGAGTATGTGAATACTTTAGAAGATAATTATCATGCAAGGGGACAATTAGTAGCCTCGCTCAGAGAATGCTTATCTGATCAGCAACATCCGATTGCAGTAATTGATAGTAATGAGCTAGCTTGTACATCAGCAGAGGAAGAGGGTGGATTACATCTTGTAGATGAAGAGCAACAATTAACAGAAAAAAATTATGTAAGGGACAGTTTTGATGTTAGTAGGACTATACCAGACTTAACCGCTCACATAATAAGATCTAACCCTCAAAATGTAAGACATGTACGAGATACTTTACATTCAACACCATGTGAGAGAAAAAGAGAGAAGAATTCTAACATCACAAGCCTCTACTATAATTAGGCAACAAGAAGATAAAATCCTTAATAAAGTTTAAACCATTATTCCCACAATATGATACAAAGATAGATGTGTTGTCCAATATGTCTAGTTTTGAGTCATCTGTGAAACAGTACATGCTTTCTCCTAAAGAAGCATGTGTTATGTTAAAATTGTGGCTTCCAGGAGGTCTAGCATCTAGATTAGAGGCCCCAGTTAGTGGTCCAAATGATATCAATAAAGAATGGTTTAAAGAAGACAAATGGGTTACAGAAGGGGACAGGCTGAGAGCTGTGTCTAGGTTAGTCACAGGGAACAGAGACTTGGATAGCCATTCCCTTGCTGAGATGAGAGTAACTATACAGGATGACCCATGGGTGTTTGCTTCTAAATTTGAGCAAGTGTACAGACTCACACATAGAGTGTCCCCAGATCAGACCCCATCAGATATGTTACAGTATCTAGTAAGAAAATGTACTTATTTGGACCCTAGCATACAAATGATGGCAGAGGAGAAAGACACTATGGAAGCTGTGCTATGTATTATTGATAAGGCACGGCAAAACATTCTAAGGAAAGGAGTCACAGGACCACACAAAATTGCAGTTGTGACTACAAATGAAGGAAAACCTAACCCCCTGGAAATTTCCTTTAAAGGGATTTGTAATTATTGTAATAAGCCTGGACACAGATTCAGAGATTGCAGGCGATGGATGAGGGAGCATAAGCAAGGCGAGGGATGGCAGGCACACCAACATACATTAGGGTCTTCAAAAGATAGGATTGATGAGAAGGGTGCTTTCAGACAGAACGAGCCTAAACCTCCAGATAAAACAGGAAAGGAGTATGCCCCCAAGACCATGCCTGGGAATAATTTGTATGGGCCAGCACAGGAAGCTTTAAGAAAGATGATAGCAGGGATTGAGAGGAATCAGGAGAGGCAGTTTGAGAATAATTCCTCTCTGACATCCTTATCTGATTGACTATCACCTACCCTTGGAGAAATGGTTCCTATTTGTAGTACATTTAGGGATCATTCTGGAGGTACCTTAGTTAATGGGGTGATTTCATGCCATGACACAGGTGCTTCAGTAACTTTAACAGATTTGCCACTAAGTCCCCCATATGGGGCAAAACAAAAAAAAATTATGAAAATTGGGGATCCCAGTCCCAGTTTTTTTCCAACAGATTTTTCCCAACAGTAACTGACATTAGGACATGAGTGGACAAAGGAAATTACAATTTGGCAGAGAAGGAAGGCAGAAGGTAATTTATTGGTATTTTATTGGGTGATGATGTTATCAGCGCAGGAGGGATGATAGTTGATCTGTGTACAGTGGAGGGATACTAGAAGGAGGAAGCATGTTATGTTAGATGAGTCTTTCCTGAGTCCTGTGGCAACCATTATATCAGTTCCTTCAGAAAGGGTGTGGCCGGACACTGGTAGCCACTCTGATTTGAGGAAATTGGTTCTGGATTTCCCTGAACATATGGGCCCAAAATTAAAATGACTGTGGAATTCTGAAGGAGTAGGCTAACATTTCTCTTTTATTACAGAACCAGCAAACTCTCCCTAGTGGGTACTCTATTCAGGATGGGTTAATTTGCTATAGTAGTCCTACAGAGCCACAGGCCAAAGTTATTTTTGTAGTCCAAAAGCATTTACAGAGACAAATTACACAGCAAACTCACTCTCTTTTGGGACACATTGGTCACAGTGCCTTAAAATACCATCTTAGACAGAAATATTTTTGGCCAGAGTTAGCAACATCAGCTCAACAGTGTATTCAAGAATGCCTTTTCTGTGCTCAGATAAATCCACTCCCTAAAGGACAAAGATCAATTCTCCAGAGGGTACAAGTAGCTGATGGTCCTTGGAAATCTATTCAGATTGATTTTATAGGCCCACTTCCACTATCAAAGTGGGGTCTTAGATATGCCTTAGTCATTGTGAATATTTTTTTTCTAAATGGGTTGAAGCTATTCCTCGTAGGCGTGACACTGCACAAGCTACTGCAAAAGCATTATGGGAACATGTGTTTTCAAGGTGGGATTTGAGTCAGACAGAGGTACACATTTTACTGGACAGATAATGCAAAGCCTCTGTGCCCTACTGGGAATACAGCAGAGATTCCATGTTCCGTATCACCCACAAACCTCTGGTATAGTAGAACGCATGAATCAAACCATTAAGTCTAGGTTAGCCAAAACGCTTACACAATATGGTAATTCTTGGATTACACACTTACCAGCAGTTCTAATGGCTATTAGAGCTACAGCTGCCACCGCTACTAAATGTTCTCTCTATGAGCTCATGACAGGGAGATAGATGGCTCTAGGCCACCCAGGTGATCCTCAATTGTCCAGAGACCAAGCCGTGTCAAGAGACCAATATCTCTCCCAAATTCAAGAGCCGTTAAGATTACTGCTACATTTTGCTGCCTCTAATATGGCCCCAACTGATTGTAAAGTGTCATCTAAAATTCAAACTTTGTTTGAAAAGGGGGGAATAATTATGATTAAAAATTTTAACAAAAATTCTCCATGGGATGCAAATTGGGAGGGTCTCTACGTCATTCTAGATACATTAGGTACTACCGTGCTTAAGGTAATAAGATCAAACCCCAGAAAAACCCGAAGGCAGCCTGATCACAAATGGGTCCATGTGGACCAATGTAAATTGTACAGGGACAGATGTCCCAGATGTAGATATTCCTGCTAAGAATTGATACTTGTTTGATCTTTTCAAATTTGGCACCAAGAAGTCAACAAGGAAGATGGAAATGCATTTGTTTAGGGGTATTTTTTGGACAATGATATTCATATGTAATAATCAGGAAATCGATGGACCACAAACTACCTCTTCCACAAGACAAAGAAGATCAAGTCATACACAGACGATCAAGGCATGGACAAAGATATGGAGCAATGACAATTTGGAAGAACCATGTTTTGATCAACTGACTTTAAGTGGGGGTGGGAGTGTGGCCATTGTTGGAACAAAAGCCATAATAACATTAGTGGATTTTGGAGAGACAATCTGGGTAATAAAAGGAACTGGGAATGTGAATGGACAAACTGGGGAAAATGGACAATAGGTCTAATAGGTGAAGGTATTAGGTTTTCCCTTCATTTTCAAAACCCTGCTATGTCCATGAATCAGCAAGGGTATAGCATAACAAAAGTTATCACTGAGAACATGACCAAAGAGGGTGTAAAATTGGATGAGATTAGAATAATTATTATAATCATAATTAATATGATTATGAATAATAATATTGGAATTAATTAATTAACCGTTGTTATAACACATTATGTAAAAAAAAAAAAAAAAAAAGTTAAAAAGGTTAAACTTATTTTTTAACATTTTAGTTGTATTCCATGTGACTCCATTTGCAGCTCTGATCAATCGGTAACATACTCTGCTACTCAGTTATGTAATTTATGGAGGCACACGATTATCAACCCCCATAATTTACATGGAAGTGTCTTAGAGTGACACAGCAGCTGCAAATCAAGCCATGTGTAATAAAAATAAAATGTTATATAAATAAGTATGTTTTTTTAATAATATTCTCAATTCAATTTTTTTTGGGCATTAGATATTATGGTATATATTTTAAAGACTATACTAAAACTTTAAATCACTAATAAAACAAAAAAAATACATTCAACCACAGTGCTTTTGTTTAAATATTTTATCTCTGTATATAAAGAAAAATACATTTAAGAACTATTGTAACCGTTGTAACATACAGTTTCAGTCTCAGTCAGTCTCTCTGTGCCTCAGTCAGTCCCTGTGTGTGTCTCAGTGTGTCTCTTTTGGGATCTCAATCAGTCTCAGTGTGTCTCAGTCAGTCACTCTGTTTATCTCAGTCAGTCTGTGTGTGTCTCAGTCAGTCACTCTGTTTATCTCAGTCAGTCTCTGTGTGTCTCAGCCAGTCTCTCTGTGTGTCTCAGTGTGTAACTGTGTGTGTCTCAGTTGGTCTATGTGTGTCTCAGTCGGTCTCTGTGTGTATCAGTCGGTCTCTGTGTGTATCAGTCAGTCTCTCTGTGTGTCTCAGTCAGTCTCTGTGTGTGTCTCAGTCAGTCTCTGTGTATCTCAGTCAGTCTCTGTGTGTATCTCAGTCAGTCTCTGTGTATAGCAGTCAGTCTCTTTGTGTGTCTCAGTCAGTCTCTGTGTATCTCAGTCAGTCTCTGTGTGTATCTCAGTCAGTCTCTGTGTATAGCAGTCAGTCTCTTTGTGTCTCAGTCAGTCTCTGTGTGTTGTCTCAGTGTTTGTCTCAGTCAGTTTATGTGTATCTCTGTGTGTCTCAGTCAGTCTCTGTGTATCTCAGTCAGTCTCTGTGTGTATCAGTCGGTCTCTGTGTGTATCAGTCAGTCTCTGTGTGTCTCAGTCAGTACCTCTGTGTATATCAGTCAGTCTCTTTGTGTCTCAGTCAGTCTCTGTGTGTGTCACAGTTAGTCTCTGTGTATATCAGTCAGTCTCTTTGTGTCTCAGTCAGTCTCTGTGTGTTGTCTCAGTGTTTGTCTCAGTCAGTTTATGTGTATCTCTGTGTGTCTCAGTCAGTCTCTGTGTGTCTCAGTCAGTCTCTGTGTATCTCAGTCAGTCTCTGTGTATATCAGTCAGTCTCTGTGTGTCTCAGTCAGTACCACTGTGTATATCAGTCAGTCTCTTTGTGTCTCAGTCAGTCTCTGTGTGTGTCACAGTTAGTCTCTGTGTATATCAGTCAGTCTCTTTGTGTCTCAGTCAGTCTCTGTGTGTTGTCTCAGTGTGTGTCTCAGACAGTTTATGTGTGTCTCTCTGTGTCTCAGTGTGTCACTCTGTGTGTCTCAGTTGGTCTCTGTGTGTCTCAGTCAGTCTCTCTGTGTGTCTCAGTCAGTCTCTGTGTGTGTATCAGTCAGACTCACTCTGTCTCAGTCAGTCTCTGTGTGTATCTCAGTCAGTCTCTGTGTGTATCTCAGTCAGTCTCTGTGTGTATCTCAGTCAGTTTCTGTGTGTGTATCAGTCAGACTCACTCTTTCTCAGTCAGTCTCTGTGTGTGTCTCATTGTGTCTATGTGTGTCTTAGTCAGTCTCTGTGTGTCTCAGTCAGTCTCTGTCTGTGTCTCATTGTGTCTCTGCATGTCTCAGTCAGTCTATGTGTGTCTCAGTCAGTCTCCCTGTGTATCTGTCATTCTCTCTGTATCTCAGTCAGTCTCTGTGTGTATCTCAGTCAGTCTCTATGTGTGTCTCAGTCAGTCACTCTGTGTATCTGTCAGTCTCTGTATCTCAGTCAGTCTCTGTGTGTATCTCAGTCAGTCTCTCTGTATCTCAGTCAGTTTCTGTGTGTATCTCAGTCAGTCTCTGTGTGTATCTCAGTCAGTCTCTCTGTATCTCAGTCAGTCTCTGTGTGTATCTCAGTCAGTCTCTGTGTGTATCTCAGTCAGTCTCTCTGTATCTCAGTCAGTTTCTGTGTGTGTATCAGTCAGACTCACTCTGTCTCAGTCAGTCTCTGTCTGTGTCTCATTGTGTCTCTGCATGTCTCAGTCAGTCTATGTGTGTCTCAGTCAGTCTCTCTGTGTATATGTCATTCTCTCTGTATCTCAGTCAGTCTCTGTGTGTATCTCAGTCAGTCTCTATGTGTGTCTTAGTCAGTCTCTCTGTGTATCTGTCATTCTCTCTGTATCTCAGTCAGTCTCTGTGTGTATCTCAGTCAGTCTCTATGTGTGTCTTAGTCAGTCTTTCTGTGTATCTGTCAGTCTCACTGTATCTCAGTCAGTCTCTGTGTGTGTCTCAGTCTGTTTCTGTTTGTCTCAGTCTCTCTGTGTCTTTGTCAGTCTCTCTGTATCTCAGTCAGTCTCTGTGTGTATCTCAGTCAGTCTCTATGTGTGTCTTAGTCAGTCTCTCTGTGTATCTGTCAGTCTCACTGTATCTCAGTCAGTCTCTCTGTGTGTGTCTCAGTCTGTTTGTCTCAGTCTCTCTGTGTCTTTGTCAGTCTCTCTGTATCTCAGTCAGTCTCTGTGTGTATCTCAGTTAGTCTCTGTGTGTCTCAGTCAGTCTCTCTGTATATCTCAATCAGTCTGTGTGTGTCTCAGTCAGTCTCTGTGTGTGTCTCAGTTAGTCTCTGTGTGTCTTAGTCAGTCTCTATGTGTGTCTCAGTCAGTCACTCTGTGTATCTGTCAGTCTCTGTATCTCAGTCAGTCTCTGTGTGTATCTCAGTCAGTCTCTCTGTATCTCAGTCAGTCGCTGTGTGTGTCTCAGTGTCTCTGTGTGTCTCAGTCAGTCTCTAGGTGTGCCTCTGTGTGTGTGTCTTCGGTTGTCTCAGTGTGTGTCTCAGTCAGTTTATGTGATTCTGTCTGTTTCAGTAAATCTCTGTGTGTGCCTCAGTCAACCTCTGTGTGTCTCAGTATTTCTATGTGTGTCTTCGGTTGTCTTGGTGTGTGTCTCAGTCAGTTTTTGTGTGTCTGGGTGTCTCATGGTGTCTCTGTGTGTGTTTCAATGTGTCTCGGAGTGTGTCTCAGTGTCTCTGTGTGTGTCTCAGTCCGTCTCTAGAGTACAGTATAGAGTATACAGTATAGTATCTCATCTATCACTGTATCTCCCCATGCGTTTCTTGCAGAGTAAACAGAAAGGGCAGGAACTGCACAAGTTCAACAGAAGTAGTAAGTAAGTTTAGACATTATAATGTTTTTTCACTTAAATGATTTTTGTAAGGAAATATTGGTAGAAAGTAGTTCCTTGATATAATTTATTTGTGGAGATAAGTTGCTTGCTTGATTCTGTCTGAATGGCTATTAATACTGTAGGTATTCCTGGGTTAATATTTATTTATGTATGTACAGTATATGTACATTTATATATTGTTATGATAATTATGGGTGACCCTTGCTGAATATGTGTACATTTGATTAATTATTGTTGATCCTGGTTAAATATTTGTGTATTTGTATTATAATTATTGGTGAACCTAGATGAATATGGAGTTTAATATATATATACTGTATATATATATGTAACTGAGCCTCACGAATAGCTGCTAGCAGCTGAACAGGAAAAGCACCCCAAGATTCTTACACTCCTGGCAGTCAGTCTGCAACAGAATACCATGAATCCCCCCAAGAATGAGACATAAGCTCTGTGTTGAGGGTCAAGCAGGGAACTCTCTCCTTTATTAATTACGAAACACATTTTTAAACACTTCACATACACAGTAGGGGCAGTGACTACCTTTGGTCAACCCCTAATTACCTCTGGCCAATCAGACAGGGTTAAGGTGTGGGAGCCAGGAGTCCCCTCCCCCAGGAGCCACCCACTAGGCGTGGCTAACTGCTCATTCTACCTCTGGCGGTGGAGAGAGTAACATCTCTAAGCTCACTTATTCCCCTGCTGGGAGTATGGGGAAACCCCAGGTCATCTCATTATTCAAGAGTCCTTACCCCCATTGTTCATGGTGCCATCTTGTCTGCTAAAACCCTTTTGTTCTGCTATCTCTTGTGTGTTTTAGCCGATAGGATAACGAGGCAGATGGGCAACTCCAGACTAAGTGTATGAGACCAAAGATATTTGACTGTATACCACACAATACAATATTTTTACAGATATAATAACAACATTTTATAACCCAGAACATATCTGCAGATAGCTTAGGTCTGAGCACACATTATTACTGAATGGCGCTCAGACCACATACATACAGTTCAATGGCCATGGAACCAAAGTCTTTCTGCAAAGGAAAATAAAGTATTTAAATGCCGGCCCATAGTCAAAAGGCAGGAGGCTGGCAAACAGTCCTCTCCAAGACAAAGTGGCGAAGGGCACTTCGTCACACATCTCCCCTTTGGGGGGAAGTCTAACCAGGCACCTGACCTTCTGCCGGTCAGTGCCTCCGTTAGACGATCCACCAACCCACAATAAACCAGTGCTAGAGTAGCCCCCCCACAACAACAAAGTGCAAGAGCAGCCCACCCACAACAAACCGTTACCTCACCTGGATATTTCGCTGTGGTGATGGGGCAACACGCTGAGGGGACTTGAGGGGCAGAGTCCAGCGGCACTCTGCCCTGATGCCAGCTCTTCTGCTGGTATAACCTGCAGGACATCCTGCTTTTTTCAAGGGACAAAGGGAGGGCAGAGGCCGACTGCACTCTGCCCCGCTGTCAGCTCTTCTGCTGGGGTACTTGGGACATATTCCGGCTCAGTAGCCACGGAAACGTGGGGGTCAGTGGGGGTTAACATTTCCTCTGTTAACCCTGGGGCCACATTAGAAGTTAGCTGGGAATTTGTACTTACCCCCTCCTCCAGTTGTCCCAGTGAGGGTAGTTGGGGATCTGGACAAGCTGTGGGCGCAGAGACCACGGTCCCATCTGCACCGTCTGGGAGATTGGTGTCTCCCCTTGTCAGGGTAAAATCGTCGCTGTTGTGGAAGGATGACACCTTCTGCCCCCTGTGGTTCACACTGCCGCTGGGGGGGAAGGACGACACCGTCTGCTCCCTGGGGTACACTCTGCCGCTGGGGGGGGGAGGACTCACCTCGCCTTCGTCATCCCAGACATACATGCCCATCCGGTAGTCGTAGATGTCCCAAAACCTAGACCCCTCCGTGCTGCCAAGATCAATGTCGTCCTCCAAGGCATCCCATCATAAATCCGGGCCATCATAATCATTCCCCTCCGGTAAGTCGTGTTCAGACGTCCAGGGGGTAAGTCGAACGGTATGCCACCAGAGGGCCTGGTATGCGTTGTCTAGCCAGAGCTCTTGCCATACCAGGGTCTCTAGTCTTGTCACTTACTCATCCAGGGGCTGCTCTCCCAATAGATACATCCGCATCGCCACACGCTTCTGTAGCCGCTGCTCATCACTGGGGAGACTCTCACCTCGCCGCCATTGGGCATCTTCCAGGGCATCATACCAGAGTTCCTTTCTGTCTGCATCGCTGTAGTCCGCGGCCACCTCCTCCTCCTCATCATGGAACGCTGTCTGAAAACTGGCCGGTTCCATCCTGCTGTAGCCAGGGGCGCTGTACGGATATAAGCGTTGCCCTCAATTTGTAACTCCAAATGTTACCGGTGTCTCCGTGCTGCTTTTCCTCTTACTAGGACGCCATCCCACCACTGCCAGCCAAGTCACAATATATATATATATATATATATATATATATATATATATATAGGAGACCTTGGCTGAATATGTGTTTGTTTGTATGAGACGCTGACTAAATATTTATATACTGTATTACTATGATGATTCCAGATGACCCTCTCTGAATATTGATACATGAATATGATTATAGGAGACCCTGGCAGACTATCAGCCTTATTAAATTGTGATTTGGTAAATTTAAAAGGGCTCTATTTAAGCACACAGCATATTTTATTTACAGAAGTATTTAGTTAGTGAAGACCTTGCTTTTGGATAGAAGTTCACTAACTAAAAACCTCTGTACAAAAATATGCTGTGTGCTTAAATAGAGCCCTTTTAAATTTACAGAATCGCAATTTAATAAGGCTGTATGTGTACATATATAGTACTAGAGGGAACCTAAATATGAAGTGCAGATTGCTGGCCAAGATTCTAATGTTTTCAAAAAAGATTTCTCATGTCCATGGTCATACGATGAAGATGTTTTGGTGAAGAAAAAACAGTTTCATTTTTGTTTACCGGAACAGCTTGTTATTCCCACTATCTCTCATCTGGGATCATTGAAGAAGCGCAGTATACAATTTTTTTTTGTAATATTTAGGAGCAAAAAGTACCTGTTCCAAAGACATTATAATAATTATTAAGGTTTTAAGATAACAATTAACAAATAATCAATATAGAACAAAAGGTAGCTCAAGGTTAGGCAAGTAGTATGAACTTATAGGGTGCTACTAGGGATAAATGTAATTATATACAGCAAGAGACACAACAGAGTTCCCTATTATTGTGCACACCTATATTAACTCAAAAAAGAGCTAAAAAGTAGTGTGAAATTAAAACTTAGCCTTTAATAAATAATTAATAAAAATATTAAAATAAGGAGAGGCAGGATGTAAGTCGCTTAAATAGCATATAGTAAATATAGATATTAAAAAGGGGATTGATACCAAGTACATAAATATATAACTATAAAGATTATATAAAGGTGCTTAATCAAAAAGTGCTGAAGGTGCAATAAAAGTGCTAATGTTTAGTTGTATAGAACCAAAACCCAGGTTCTGTTAAAGTGCTAAAGTGACATTGTTAGAAATAGTATATATATAGTACAAGGATATAAATTCCCCTATATCTGGAGTAAATACTGTGCCTTCTTAGATATATCCTGAAGTTTCCCCAGTATATGGGGCTGTTGGGGCAGTAGCAAAATGACTAGTGCAATTGCATAAGTTTTTATTACGTTCCTCGTTATTTTAAATAATGTACTATTGAACTAAAAGCTCCGTTTTATATATCCCGAGGATTTTACTAAATCTGATATGCTTGCTGAATAGCTAAAGTGACTAAAGACTCCTGTCATAGTGTAACACTCTAATAGGGAAGTAATGGTTTGGAAGTTCATAAACTGCATGCCACGAGGTTTAGACGCCTCGCGATGATGTCATCAGCCTGCGTGCGCGATCCTGCGTCCGACTCGCCGCACATTTCTAGATTTTATCAAGTGACCCAACATTTAACAAGTTGAAATTATTTTATGGGTTATGATAAGCGTACAGGATAGTCAGAAATGTGAACTGAATAAGAATATATGTTTTTAATTAATTTTCATTTTTCTTTTAGGGTTTTGTTTTTCCTTTTTTTTTTGCTAGTCTGTTTTTTTATTAATTGTAATATTGTATGCTTAGTGAAGCCTCGTGTTGACATTTCTCTCTGTCGGAATAAATATGCTATGTACACTATCGCTATCTCCTGGTTACTTCAGGTAAGTGCACATATCACTAGAAATCAGTCTATGATATCTTATCTGGTGAAAGAACCTCTTATCATACCAATTCTGTTTTTTTGTTTTTTTATGTTTTGTTTATCTATGTTGGATAAATACTGTGATATTGTAGAATATTTATACATGAATATGATTATAGGAGACCATGGCCGACTATCAGCCTTATTAAATTGCGATTTGGTAAATTTAAAGGGGCTCTATTTAAGCACACAGCAAATTTTATTTACAGAAGTCTTTAGTTAGTGAAGACCTTGCTTTTGGATAGAAGTTCACTAACTAAAAACTTCTGTAAAAAAAATATGCTGTGTGCTTAAATAGAGCCCTTTTAAATTTACAGAATCACAATTTAATAAGGCTGATAATTAGTAGTATTGAAACTGTCCTAATGATAATTTTGCTGCTTTAGCAGGAGTAGAAAATAATGGTTGCTTATAACTTTTACAAGTATTCCATATGTTTATTAGCTTTGCATGGTTTACATTATCAATTAATTGATTTTAGTTTATACTACCCCTTGTTTATTATAGAGTTATGCATATGTCTAATTTTTGTTACAATTAGGTAAAATTTAGGGTAGGTGTATATGATGTGAGGATATCTAGTTGAAAGATATATGAAAGTTTCTTGTATGATACAGTGCCTTGCAAAAGTATTCACCCCCCGTGGCATTTTTTGTGTTTAGTTGCATCACAGCCTGGAATAAACATGGATTGTTTGAGGATTTGCATCATTTAATTTACAGAACATGCCCACAACTTTGAGGATGTTTTTTTTGTTATTGTGAAGCAACCAATAAATTATTTTGTAGAGCCACCTTTTGAGGCAATCACAGCTCCAAGATGCTTTGGATAAGTCTCTATGAGCTTGCCACATCTTACCACTGTGGTTTTAGCCCATTCCTCATTGCAAAACTGCTCCAGCCCCATCAGGTTGGATGGTTTGTGCATGTGATCTGCAATCTTTAAGTCTGGACACAGATTTTCTCTTGGATTGACATCTGGGCTTTGACTAGGCCATTCCAACACATTTACATGTTTCCCCTTAAACCACTCAAGTGTTGCTTTAGCAGTGAGTTTGGGGTCATTGTCCTGCTGGAAGGTGAACCTCCGTCCTAGCCTCAAAACACGCACAGAGTGGTAAAGGTTTTTGCTCAAGAATATCCCTGTATTTACCACCACCAATCTTTCCCTCAACTCTGACCAGTTTCCCAGTCCTGGCTGCTGAAAAACATCCCCACAGCATGATGCTGCCACCACCATTTTTCACTGTGGGGATCGTGCTCTTTGGGTGATGTGATGTGTTGGGCTTGTGCCAGACATAGCGTTTTCTTTGATGGCCACATACATTTTAATCTCATCAGACATGAGCATCTTCCTCCATACATTTTGGGAGTCTCCCACATGCCTTTTCACAAACTCAAAACGTGCCATTTTGTTTTTTGCTGAAAGTAATGGCTTTCTTCTGGCCACTCTGCCATAAAGCCCAACTCTATGGAGCGTAAGGCTTATTGTCGTCATATGTACATATATATCCACAGTCTCTGCTGTGGAACTCTGCAGCTCCTCCAGGGTTACCTTAGGTCTCTGTGCTGCCTCTCTGATTAATGCCATCCTTGCCCGGTCTGTGAGTTTTGGTGGGCGGCCTTCCCTTGGCAGGTTTGCTGTTGTGCCATGTTCTTTCCATTTGGTTATGATAGATTTGATGGTACTCCTGAGGATCACCAAAGATTTGGATATTTTTTTATAACCTAACCCTGACTTGTACTTCTCAACAACATTGTCTCTTACTTGTTTGGAGAGTTCCTTGGTCTTCATGGCAGTGTTTGGTTAGTGGTGCCTCTTGCTTAGGTGTTGCAGCCTCTGGAGCCTTTCAAAAAAGGTGTGTATATGTAATGACAGATCATATGACACTAAGATTGCACACACGTGGAATTCATTTCACTAATTATGTGACTTCTGAAGGTAATTGGTTGCACAAGAGCTTTTTATGGGCTTCTTAATAAAGTGGGTGAGTACATACGCACATGCTAATTTTCTGTTTTCTATTTCTAAAAAATAGTTTTAGGTATATATTTTTCTCATTTCTCTTCACCAACTTAGACTATTGTGTTCTGATCCATCACATAAAATTCAGATTAACAAAACATTGAACTTAAGGCTGTAATGTAACAAAATAGGAAAAAGTTGAATGGTGCTGAATACTTTTGCAAGGCACTGTAGATCTTATATGTTTGGATTTTTGTCACACTTGCGAACCCAAGAAGAAGATGACAGTGAGTGCGTACCAGTAAAGACAAAGAAAAGACAAGCGTGCCCTGATATATCATGAGAGAAAGTCTCTACAAAGTACCCTTGCTGATGAGAACAGATAATAACAGACAAAGAAACAGATACAGTTTGCTGACTAAAGACAAAGCCAACACAGAAATCTTGTCTACACCCAAGAAAAAGGGGAAAGGTCAAACTCTTGCTCATTGACATGACAATACGCTAATACATATATCTGCTGGCAAAAAAAAAGATGTAAAGATCTGTGAGAAATCCACATACTCCTTGTCTTGTGCCTGAATATCTGCACATGATGGCCTATTGCTTTGGCCAATGGATCTCACCATCCAGAAGCAAGTGATCAACCTGTTTAATGTTTACTGTATCTACAAAGAGGTGCCTCCCTAAGTGTGATGTGTAAGACTAGGCCTGTGAAGTTTGTTTGAGCATATGTGTTCATTGCTTTGTCATTTTTCCTTTCTGCTCTTTCCGATACCGGTCTTTCTTTTTACTGTTCTTTGCCTTCTAACACTTCTGCACCTTGTTCTATCAACTTGCTAGGATCTAGTACATACTAACATCTGATAAGGAATAGTAATTAGGTAAATAAGAAATTAGTCATAAATACACTCTGGGTTATTAGTAATAATCGCTGCAAACTTTATTGGTTATTAAATTACATCTATCATCTAAATGCCTCATAAGACAATGAGTATAAAGGCAAACTAGTGCTATGGCATAGTTATTAGTAATTGGTTGAATAATTAAGTTAGGCCATTTTCTCTACATTAACCATTGTATTTTATTTTACATATCTGGACTTTTATATCTATGGCACCGCTATCTTGGTAACACATAACAGCATATGTTGATGTTTTCATACACCCCATTGGAATCTATTCCTGTGATATGGATTTTGTCAAACAGGTGCTCAGATATTTTTGTGGATTTATTGTTTTTTCATCAAATTTAATTTTTTCTTGCTTGTGCTTTATAATCACTTATTGTAAAGCTTTCCTTCAATAGACTTTTAAATCTGGACTGAGAAACTTTCTGCTATGGATTCCATTATTGAAAGACTTTTCTATTATTCCACAAATCATATTGGATTAATAAATGTGCATTTTTTTATTATGTATTTTATTGTATCCATGTATAAGTGTTTTTTTCTTTTGCAATGTTCTTGTTGGGAAGGATTTATGGTAAAAGGTGCAAATGACTCAGTGAGATAAGATGTAATATCTCCATGTTGTAGGAAACTCATCTATACTGGATCTGTTAGAGAGCCAGTATGAAGATCACACCTTTACTTCCTATTGTGTTTAACGTTTTATTTTTTTAGTTGAATATGTGACAAATATATATTAAGATTCCGCCCTATTTATCATAATAAATTGTTCTCGAGACAGTAAACAATTATTTAGCCTAAACAAATATGTATTTCAGTAGCTCAACAAGGCCAGCTCTTGATCTATGCACAGAGATAACAGGTGGGAGTCTTTTTTGCGCATCTAGTGTGACGTACCAAGACATGCTTCATGCATGCTAATTAAATGTATTATATCTTACTAGCGACTTGCCCGTCAAAAAATGACGGGGCAATAAAATGTTAATGCTGTTAAAACTGTTTGCCAAACAATTTGAGTCTCTGACATTCTTAACCTTTTTGTTATCTACAAAGAAGTACAACACTTTGAATAAAATGTTTTATTTTTTTAACTTTCAACTTGTATTTCACCAACAGGTAAACCATATTTTTTTTAACAATATTAACTATTTTAATTTTCATATATGCAAGAATAATATAACAATTGCTGAAGTTTTGATGAATACATATTGTAAACCATTACATAAAACTTTGTAACATGCAACTTATATTTGAAACAATCTTGAACCATTTTTTTAACAATACTAACATTTTTAATTCATAAGTATGCATGAGTAACATAAGAATATGTAAATTTTCTGTGAATAAGTATTTGCAACAATTACATAATGCTTTGTAACATTCAACTTTTATTTACATTACTGGTAAACCACATAGGTAATGAATCCAGAGGAAGGCAAACAATAAAAAAACCATTGAAACTTGGCCAAATGTATCAAAGAGGGAAAAAAATAATTCCTTCCTGACCCCATTAACTGGCAATCAGATTACTCCCTGAATCAATACTCTGTATTTAATTATACATTTCAATTTATTAACAAATGGTTATCCTCCTACTAACATACATCCTTAACTATATGCAATATACAATGAACCAACTTTGCACACCTTTTAAAATACAATGTTAACATGTCAAATAGTAACTGAAAATACTAACATTTAACCTTGAATTGTATGAAAATGACACCTAATTGTTTTGTGGGGCCAATCATGCAAAAAGGTAACTTCTAACACATTCCAATCTGTTATTTTTTCTTTTTGTTTTTATTGTTGTAGTTGTTGAAAATGGCACATAGAGTTTCCTAAGTGAAATAGTGGTCCTCTAAAAAGAGACCACCAGATATAAAAGTTCATCCGCAGGGTATAACCACTGTTCTCTATGTTTTTTGCCATTTTATAGAGTTTCTTAGTGAAAAAGTGGTCCTCTAAAAAGAGTCAGAGTGACATAAAATGTTGTCCTCAAAATAAAAACCACTGTTCTCTATATTTGTTGTGGTATATCTTCTTTGATATAAGAGAAGTGTTCCTTTTTTAATGTTGTTATATATGAAGATATTGCATTTTTTGGGGGGTATGTCTAAGTGGTTCCCTTAAGAAGAGCCCAGCAGACTTGTAATTTTGTCTATGGGATATAACCACTGTTTATTGTTGTTGTTTTTGTTTTGAACTTTCTGTTGTTATTCTTGTAGTTTGTGCAAATGCACATAGAGTTTCCTATGTGAAATAGTGGTCCTCTAAAATGTCTGAGTGAAATAAAATTTGGTCCTCGAAATAAAACCACTGTTCTCTATGTTTACAGAACCTCATAATACACAATGTTTTTTTCTAAAAATGTATCCATCCTCCAATAAATCACCTTGACTTGTGTTTTCTTCAATATGAACTTTAATTTCCTCTGGATTGTTGCATCTTGAAAATGCAACATAGATTTATCCAAGTGCAAAAACAGGTTCCTTCCCAAAAAACACACAGACTTAAAAGTTTGTCCTTGGGATTTATTAATGGTCTTTGCCAATGCCATAATAATGTGAAATTATCTCCTTTCAAGGAAAAAAGGCAAACCACTCTCACTTGAAGCCAAATTAATTATTGGTATAAGAACTGGTTCACCTTTATGGGTACCATTCATAATTTTTGCATGTATAAAATGATCTTTTAAATCCTTCACAAATAAATCTGGTACCATTACAAAGTCCTTTTTCGGGATTCATATTTCTCAGTAGCATGACAATTGCCCCTTTTTTCAAGTTGCAAAATATGTGGTGGCATTCCAGAGGGAGTTAAAGAATGAATGAATTCCATAGTAAAGTGAGATTCACTGTCTTTGTCATCAGCCAGAACAGAATCTGCACTGTAATAGCTTTTTTGGGGTGCATTGTGCAATTTCGTTATTTAGATTCAAGGCATCTATATTTTTTTATGTCAATATGACTTTGCTTGCAATGTCTGAGTAATCCTCGTTATTGATGGTATTGAAAAAGATTGCTGATATTAGTGATTTTTTGCAAATCATTTCAGATAGGATTATCAATAGTATCATAACGTAAATTAGTTATTTTTTAATGTTTTCCTTTTCCAATCTGAATTAGCCAATCATTGAATTGATTTTGGCCTTCAAATCTCATATTTATTTCTAATTTAAGGTGTGTAAATATTTTCCACAGTTTACTTTTCTTTATACACGTTTTGACAATGTCAGTCCTATTGCCATGTGGCACCACAGGTAAAGTTTGCCTCCTCCTAACAACATCACCTTTCCACCAAATGGCAAATCATTACCCATAACTTATTTTAATAATTGATCAATACATTGCAGGGCATGACTTGACATCATTGTTGCCTCATCCATTATAATTAATTTACTCTTGTGCAATTTTTTGGCTTGGAATGAATTCATTCGAATTTCCGACACTGATGTTTCTAGAATGGGAACTGGCAGTTTAAATCCACTATGCACAGTTCTACCACCTTCTAACAAAAGTGCGGCAATTCCAGTTGTTGCAAATGGCAATGCTATTTGACCCTGTGCTCGAATGCAACTCGTCAACACATTATATAGATACGTTTTTCCTGATCCACCAGGGCCATCTAGATAGAAATAATGCTCTTTGAGCATGCCATCATCTATTGCATTTGTGATAGCGTTAAATGCTTCCAATTGTAATGCATTTAAATTTATATTTTTTGTGTTTTTTGGTATTCAATCTCAGTGTCATACTCGCCAAAGTTGATTTCATCTATAATTCCTGAATCAGGCAGATTAAAATTTGCACAATTTTATCCATGACAAGGAAAGATTTCCTGAATTTCCATTAATGCTTTCAATAGCGCAATGGTCTCATTGTAACGTTTCAAGAAGTCTTTACACATATGTAATTTAAATGTTTCCCACAAAGCTGATGCATCAGGTACTTTGCAAAAGATGGAAATGAAAGCAAATTGTTCTCTCATTTGCTTTGGCATTTGACATAGTGCTGCTTCTTCTAGACATCTCTCCCATTCCGTTTCATCTGCCAGGAAGTTTTGATGTCTTGCAGCTAATTGGAAAGTATCATAAACTATGTCATTGACTGTGCGTAAATGTTCATAACTTTGTGCACTGGGAACATGGAAAAGAAGTAATCTTAAACTGAAACGTTCAATGTCTCTTAGACTAACGGTATAAATTTGTGGGATAATTTTATGATTATGTTTGTTTCCCTTGTCGCCATTGGCCATTTAAGAATACATAGTGATATGGAATGTCAATGTATAAAAATTGTCTGGCCTCAGTGTCCTGACAATTTAATTGAAACCAAGTGTTGTTGGTCTATCTTCACTTTGTGCTAAAGCATTTCTTTCATTCCCTGCAGTGAAGCAAACAAATTGACTTTGTGGCAAATGGACAGCTAATCGATACACAGCATGTGACCGATCATGCATCTCAAATTTGAGAAGACGCCACATTGCTTCTGGAGCACTTACATAGCGAGCATCTCAATAAGCGGAAAGTTTGTCATGTAAAATTGGATTGTCTTGTTCATTTTGTGCACCTTGCACAACAACAGTTGCTGCATCATATCCTTTGTATATATATTTATACACAAATTTGATGTAGTGGATCAAAGTGCAAGCTTCCACATTGATGTGTGCATTATACTTCATCAGCAAATGTGGATTGTATGGAACCACATATCTTTTATCAACCTTTTGGCCTTAGATAATAGCTGTTTGTCCTCTTCTTTTATACAATTAACATAAGTCTGCATTTGAAATTGCTTTGGGAACTCATTTGTGCATTTTTTATTTTCCATACATGGTGAATTTGGATTCACATCTCCACATGGACCATGCATCATTCTATGAGTTACAATCTCATAAAGTTTTGAATGTTTTTCTGGATGTGGCTGTTCAGCATTAATTACTGAATCCACTCTGTCTGCCGTATTCAATTTATCTTTTTCTTGCAGTATTAAAAGTATTTGTGCATGTGGAAGGCCTCTTTTTTGAAATTCAATGGTATAAACAAAAGCCACATATTTCCCAAATAAATGTGCTTTAGTTATATCATGAAAGAATGAATTGAGTTTTATTTTGAATACTCTAGCCACCAAATCTGGTCGGTCAGAAGTATTTTGGCCAAGTTTAACATTTTCTTTGATCTCTGGCCATTGTGGATTACATGTGAATGTAATATATAAATAAAGTTTGCCAAATTTAGTGACAGTAGCCATGGCATCATTGTATCTTTCGTGCATATTGCAAGGAGATCCTTGGAAAGAGGATGACAAAATCATTGCTCTTCCAGCTACATACATATGATTCAGCTACATAATCCATCAACCCACAATATTGTTCTACTCAAAGCTTGTTTTGTTGAATTTTTTTTTATTTTAGATTATTTGCTTCGGCTTGTAGATAGAAATCAATAATCCATTGTTGTGTGAGTTACCCCCTGACATATAATAGGATTAAAATGATCCTGAGTAGCAGTTTGTGCCACTTTATATTCCAGCACAGAAATATTGTTTCTAACACAAACTTTACTATTGGGATAACTTTGCAATTGTAATTTTTGTTGCCTTCCTGGCTCACCATTTGGAAAGAAAATGGGATATGTTATTGGATCCAAATTACTACTTAAAATATTTATGTTTATAAAAGGTTGATCTTGATTGCGTAGATACATTCTATAATCCCGCTCAAATGGTGTTTCCTCATCATCATTTTTAAAGACCATGGCAACCTCATTTGCTGTTGGTAAATTATTCTGTCTTTGATCAGTATGGCGATCTCTTTTGAGAACCATATTTACTCTTGGCATTGGCAATTGATTTATTTGCGCATGTGCCTGTTGTTCTTTTTCAACCTCTGCTAATATTTTGTATGCTTGACTATATGGGTTGTTGGCCATGATGTTATTGAGCTGTTCAAAGACTATGGGTAAGCATTGTTCATGTTCAGAACATCATTCATTGTTCAACAGCTTTGATTGTATCAAGGACATATAACTGTGCAAATGTTCTTTGTTCTCCTGATTCTGGGTGTAAATGTGAAGTCCGGTGGTAAATTTGTTCTTGTACTTTAAAACAATAAGAACCATGTCCTGGGACATTTTCTGCTAATGTTGCACCCATTGAAGCAAATTAAATTGCATTGTTATAAGAACTATTGTTTTTTTTTATTTTTTATTTGCATATGGACATTTTGGATCACTCATTATACTTCAAAATATTCTGGAAATGTGTGTCTTTCTGGAAGTCTTACCTTTCCTTTCTGACAGCAACTAATAAACTCTCCATCAGTTGGTCTTTCCTTCAGAAAATGATAGACCCACAAAACTGACAAACCACATTCATTAATCCACAATAATCAGTGCCTATTGTTAGTGCTGTAAAAAAAGCACTATGGTGATCTTCCTCAACATAGATATCACTACAACTTTCTATATCTACATTGGTGTAATCTGTATGAACATTGATGTCATGAGGCAATATTGAATCATTAGGCAATGTTTTACAGACATTCTTTTGTTTACTTTTTATTTTATTTGTCTTTGGAGCTCCAGCAGACTCAGTTTGTGCTTTTTTAGTAATTTTTCTTTTATTTAGAAGTCTCTGTCAGTCTTCTTCTCTTAAGCGTTGAGAAGTTTCAGGGGTCTGTGCATCTCTCCATCTCTGTTCCCTTGCCATTCTTCCTTTATTTTTGTCTTCTGCGTTCTCCACCATTGTACTCTGTAATTGTAAATGCAGGTGTAAGATATTTTTTTTTATTGTACATATTTTTTTTACCGGTCATGAATACCAAACTAAGCCTTGCATTGCTCATAAGGAGAGGGAAGAGGCCCAGAGGGAGAGGGGGGAAAAAGACACAGAGGGAGGGGGGAAGAGTCACAGAGGGAGAGGGGGGGAAGAGACATAGAGGTAGAGGGGGAAAAGACAAAGAGGAGGAGGGGAAGAGGCACAGAGGGATGGGGAAGAGACACAGAGGGAGGCGGAAAGAGACATAGAGGGAAGGGTAGAGACACAGAGGGGGTGAAACACAGAGGGAGAGGGGGAAGAGACACAGAGGGAGAGGGGGGAAGAGACACAGAGAGAGGGGGGGGAAGAGACACAGAGGGGGAGGAAGAGACACAGAGGGAGAGGAGGGAAGGAGGTACAGAGCGAGGGGGAAGAGACACAGAGTAAGAGGGGGAAGAGACACGGAGGGAAAGCGGGGCAAGAGACTCAGAGCGATCAGGTGAGAGACACAGAGGGGAGAAACACAGAAAGAGAGGGGGGAGAGACACAGAGGGAGAGGGGGGAAGAGAGAAAGAGGAAGAGGGGGGAAAGATACACAGAGGAAGAGGGGGGAAAGAGACACAGAGGGGAAGAAAGAGACACAGGGGATGGGGAAAGAGGCACATTGGTGGGAAAGAGGCACATGGGAGGGAAAGAGGCACATGGGAGGGAGAGGGAAGGAAGAGAAATGGGGGAGAGAGGGGAAAGAGACAGGGGGAGACGGGGGGGAAGAGACAGGGGAGAGAGGGGGAAAAGAGAGGGGAGAGGAGGAAAGAGACAGGGGGAGAGGGGGAAAGAGACAGGGGGAAGAGAAATGGGGAAGAGACATGGAGGGAGGGGGGAAGAGACATAGGGGTTGAGGGGGGGAAGAGACACAGAGGGAGAGGGGGGGAAAGAGACACAGAGGGAGAGGGGGGAGGAGACCCAGAGGGAGGGGGAGACCAAGAGGGAGAGGGGGGAAAAGACACAGAGGGGGGAAGAGACACAGAGGGAGAGGGGGGGCACATTGGGAGAGGGCAGAGGAGGCACAGAGGGGCAAGAGACACAGAGGTTGAAGGGGGAAGAGGCACAGAGGGAGGGGGAAGAGACACAGAGTAAAAGGGGGGAGAGACACAGAGGGAGAGAGGGCAAAGAGACACAGAGGGAGAAGTGGGGAAGAGACACAGAGGGAGGGGGAGAGACACGGGGGAGAGACACAGAGAGAGAGGGGGAGAAACATGGTGGGGAAGAAACACAGAGGGAGGGGGGAAGAGACACTGAGGGAGGGGAGGAAGAGACACAGAGGGAGAGGGGGAAGAGACACAGAGTGAGAGGGGGAAGAGGCACAGAGGGAGAGGGGGAAGATGCACAGAGGGAGAGGGGGGAAGAGGCACAGCGGGAGAGGGGGGGAATAGACACAGAGGGAGAGGGGGAAGGTACAGAGGAAGGGGGGGAAGAGACACAAAGTAAGAGGGGGGAAGAGACACAGAGGGAGGTGGAGAGACATGGGGGGATAGACACAGAAAGAGAGGGGGGAGAGACACAGAGGGAGAGGGGGAAAAGACACTGAGGGAGAGGGGGAAAGAGACACAGGGGGAGAGGGGGGAACGAGACACACAGGGGGAGAAAGAGACACAGGGGAGAGGGAAAGAGAAGCATGGGAGGGAGAGGGGGGAGGAGAAACAGGGGAAAGGGGGAAAGAAACAGGGGGAGAGGGGGGAAAGAGACAGGGGGTGAGGGGGAAAAGAGACACAGGGGAGAGGGGGGAAGAGACACGGGGGTAGAGGGAGAGAAGAGACATGGGTATGAGGAGGGGAAGAGACATGGGGAAGAGACACAGGGAGGGAGGGGAAAGAGACACAGAAGGAGGCGGGAAGAGACACAAAGGGAGAGGGGGAAGAGGTACAGAGGGAGAGGAGGGAAGAGATACAGAGTGATATGGGGGAAAGAGACACAGAGGGAGATGGGGGAGACACAGAGTGAGAGGGGGAAGAGATACAGAGGGAAAGGGGGGAAGAGATACAGAGGGAGAGGGGGGGAATAGACACAGAGGGAGAGGGGGAAGGTACAGAGGAAGGGGGGAAGAGACACAAAGTAAGAGGAGGGAAGAGACACAGAGGGGGGAGAGACATGGGGGGATAGACACAGAGTGAGAGAGAGGGGAGAGACACAGAGGGAGAGGGGGAAAAGACACTGAGGGAGAGGGGGAAAGAGACACAGGGGGAGAGGGGGGAACGAGACACACAGGGGGAGAAAGAGACACAGGGGAGAGGAAAGAGTAGCATGGGAGGGAGAGGGGGGAGGAGAAACAGGGGAGAGGGGGGAAAGAAACAGGTGGAGAGGCGGGAAAGAGACAGGGGGAGAGGGGGAAAAGAGACACAGGGGAGAGGGGGGAAGAGACATGGGGGTAGAGGGAGAGAAGAGACATGGGTATGAGGAGGGGAAGAGACATGGGGAAGAGACACAGGGAGGGAGGGGAAAGAGACACAGAAGGAGGCGGGAAGAGACACAAAGGGAGAGGGGGAAGAGGTACAGAGGGAGAGGAGGGAAGAGATACAGAGGGATATGGGGGAAAGAGACACAGAGGGAGATGGGGGAGACACAGAGTGAGAGGGGGAAGAGATACAGAGGGAAAGGGGGGAAGAGATACAGAGGGAGAGGGGGAAAGATATACAGAGGGAGAGGGGAAAGAGACACAAGGAAGAGGAGAACAGACACAGGGTGAGGAAGGAAAGAGACATAGAGGAGGAGAAAGAGACACAGGGGAGGGGGAAAGAGGCACATGGAAGGGAGAGCGGGGGAAGAGAAATGAGTGAGAGAGGGGAAAGAGAGACATGAGAGAGAGGGGGAAAAGAGACAGGGGAGAGGGGGAAAGAGACAGGATTGGGGGGAAATAGAAAGGGGGAAGAGACATAGGGAAGAGACACAGGGGTTGAGGGGGGAAGCGACACAGATGGAGAGGGGGGAAGAGACACAGAGGGAGGGGGGAAGAGACACAGAGGGGGGAAGAGACACAGAGGGAGAGGGAGGGCACATTGGGAGAGGGTGGAGGAGGTACAGAGGGAGAGGGGGAAGAGACACAGAGGGAGGGGGAGAGACACAGAGAGAGGGGGGGAAAGAGACACAGAGGGAGAGGGGGAAGAGACACAGAGGTTAAGGGGGGAAGAGGCACAGAGGTAGGAAGGAAGAGACACAGAGGGAGAGGGAGGGTTCAGAGGGAGGGGGAAGAGACACAGAGTAAGAGGGGAGTACAGAGGGAGGGGGAAGAGACACAGAGTAAGAGGGGGAAGAGACACAGAAGGAGAGAGGGGGAAGAGACACAGAGGGAGAGGGGGGGATAAACACAGAGGGAGGGGGAGAGACACGGGGAGAGACACAGAGAGAGAGGGGGAGAAACATGGGGGGAAGAGACACAGAGGGAGGGGGGGAAGAGACACAGAGGGGGGAAGAGAACCAGAGGGAGAGGGAGGGCACATTGGGAGAGGGTGGAGGAGGTACAGAGGGAGAGGGGGAAGAGACACAGAGGGAGGGGGAGAGACACATAGAGAGGGGGGAAAGAGACACAGAGGGAGAGGGGGAAGAGACACAGAGGTTAAGGGTGGAAGAGGCACAGAGTTAGGAAGGAAGAGACACAGAGGGAGAGGGAGGGTTCAGAGGGAGGGGGAAGAGACACAGAGTAAGAGGGGGAAGAGACACAGAGGGAGAGAGGGCAAAGAGACACAGAGGGTGAGGGGAGGAAGAGACACAGAGGGAGGGGGAGAAACACTGGGGAGAGACAAAGAGAGAGAGGGGGAGAAACATAGGGGGGAGAGACACAGAGGGAGGGAGGGAAGAGGCACAGAGGGAGAGGGGGGGAAGAGACACAGAGGGAA